>JBAMJV010009516.1:0-47183 GCA_037951105.1 Echinarachnius parma
AATAAACTTAAAACAACAACAACACACAACAACATAGATCTCTGTGAATTGCGATCGAATCATCGGGCTTCTAATGACGTACGCGTGAACTATATAATAATGAGTTGTCCTTTGCCTGGTGGTGCCCCTTTAATTGTGCTGATAGAGAAAGCCAAAGTACGTGTTGTCTTAGGCTCAACTTATCCATTGACCAAGTTCCTAAAGCTGCATGGATGTGGGTGAAGTTGACTTTCAAAATTATTTACGTAAAAGGGTAGTATCATATTAAGAGCAATCAAAACAAAGAAATAGCAATATTCGTTTTCAAAGGAACTATCTAAAAGGGATGGAAGTGTTCAGTTCCTTTATAAATAATAGAGTAATTTGTACGCGATTTAAGAGAAGGGGTCCCAAACTAAAGACACGGGATCGAGTGGAGAGAATGTGAGCACCTATGATAGGTTGCCTGGCTAGAGTAATCCCTGGGGAGTTATAAAAGGGCACTTACAGTGCAGGTTGACAATTGATGTGTATCCGATCCCAAATCGCTATAAGATGATGCTCACTCATAAAAGGAGCAGTATAAATCGTAACTATAATGTATTTGTATTATTATAATTATGGTTTGATTAGTGTAATTGTATATCAAATTGTATTCGAACTGGGTTTCAATGTGCAGCTACTAAACTTCAAGAATTCATACAATACGTGGCTTCGCAGTTTAAATGCGATCGCAAGATCACGTGACAAAAATATAGTACGCTCGGATCGAACGAACGACGTAGCAGACGCCGTTTTGTGTATAAAGTCAATGTACCCTTTACTTTCTGGCATGACATCCAAAACTAAATGAAGATATAATTCATGAATATCAACTTTATGGACATTGTGATTGCCTACATATATCGAGAACAATATACATTTTCAGATTATTCAAGAAATACGATCGTTTTGTTTAACAATTCAAGGATACAACTCTAGTTTAATTGACAAAAATGACTCTCCTTTCTTATTGCACGCATGCCTGCCGCACCGTACATTGCCCGCGCACGTTGGTTTCGTGTTTCGTATAACTGCAGAACGAAATCAAGAACCCGATCAACCCAAATTTAACGACTAAGTATTCATTTCTGACAAACTTGATATGAGTTCCCCCTAGTATGGAATATCTAAAATACATTTCAATGATTTTCCATACAAAGACAATTCTTACCCTTCATTTGAGACTGTGTTAGTTGCAGTTTCCCGATCGAAACATCGCCCGGCCCGGCCCCAGGTACATGTACGCATATATGCAACAGTCACTGCTTGAACCGCATACAGCTTGATTGCATGCAATACAGTGCGCCGCGAGCCGTGTGATTATAAGTGGCATTCGAGTTTCGAAAAATGTCATCAAAACTCACAGTTTGTGCACTACAATGTGACAGAAATTATCGTATTGTTGAAATGTAGACAGATGTTGTTCTCTTTGCATACTTAGCACTGAAAGTATCATACATTAATATTTATGAATAAAATCTTCATTTAGGTTTTGGATGTCATGCCAGGAAGTAAAGGGTACAATGACTTTATACACCAAAACGGCGTCTGCTACGTCGTTCGTCGATCCGAGCGTGCTATATTTTTGTCACGTGATCTTGCGATCGCAATTAACTGCCGAAGGCACGTATTCATACAAGTAAAAACATGATAACTGTTGTTAGAAGCGTCCGCTTAAATGGACAAGGCTCACATTTTCTACAAAACGTCTGAACAGCTTTCAGTTGACGGATTGGGATCAATGTAACACGCAAACCCAAACAATTAGAGCGAACAGCCCTCTAATTTGGATGTTCCGCAATGAAAAACGAATGCGTCCCTCCATTTAAACTAACATATCGGTCAATAAAGGATACAACTGAATAACCCCATAATATACAACAATATATTACTAATTCTCGTTAAAGGTATTGTGAAGCCAACATTGTTAACTATGTCACGAAAAATCTCAACAAAGAAAGAATATACTAACATTACCTTGTCAAGTTTAAGCGATGTTTGGTATTTTGCTGATAAACGATCACACATAGTAGGCTACTTATGCGCTGTCACGTAGCTACTCGCGGGTCACGTGGGGTCATGCCATACTGATCTGCACTCCGTCAAATCTAAGTACGAACTACTCACCTGCCTAAAATAAGTATGTACCTTTTAACCGACGTCACTCAGTTATTCATTTTACGTCTATAACTCCACGAAAAAACGATTTCCCAGCCCTAATTTGCTCAGGCAGGCTATTAAATGACATTTCCTTAACCACGCAACACTTGAATTAGCTTGCAAAAGAGGATCTCTCCCTTACTATGGCACCTGCTGACCATCAAACCTCATAACTGTAACCAAGTGGTCACCAAGCTTCGGAACTCAGAATAGAGACCAGGGTTCCATTACCGGTCAAAACATTTTGTAAATTCGCCGTTTATTTCCATATTGAACATGTCACGAACTAATATATTGTTGGTTTCCAAATCATATCATACACACAAACTCTTGACTTGAATAATTTATGAAAGCGCTTCTTTCCTAGTCAGCAAACGTACCGATATTGAAGCAGACAATAGTGCATACTTTGTTTGAAGATACCCCAGCTATCACCTCAACTTAAATTTGGTAAAATTGACAAATTACTACACAAGTTCCAAAAGTGCAACACTACAACTTAATTCCCCCCACACACCCAACCCAACTTATCATCCCTTAATCACATAACAAAGAACATCCTTCCCCAACAAAATCAACCATGAACAAACCAATTTAACCGTTCAACCCTCATCACCCATTCTCAAGCAATGTCGTTCCAAAATTCATACTTTTCCCCAACAAAACCCTCAACTCTCCAACCACCCCTCCATCACAAACCTAATAAAACACCTATTCACCCCTCCTTTATCACCCAAAACAATCCTCCCATTTATCAACCCTAGAATTAAACCCCCTGTATAATTTAATCACACCCCCACAAATCGCCCCACACACCATCAACTAAATGACTTAAGTCTTAATGTTTAACATAATACCCGATTCACCTTGTACAAACTCCGTTTCCTACACCTCCTATTAAATGCAAATAACTATTCGTACGATGTGTTGAGCTAGTGCTTAGTGTTTATTAAACACTAACCAGCCTTAACACCGTTCTAAATCCGAGTTGGCTGTTAGAGGTTTGACCTCGTACTTCCGCAGTGCCACGTGGTTGCTGGTGTTTAGCGTCGTCTGACTAATCTGCCAGTAGTGTTAGTGTTGAGCATGTATACGCTAAACTCCATAGAGATAACCAACTTCCCCATACATCCCTAATCAAAGTCATTTCAAGTACAGATCGAAGCTGGTGTTAGTGTTACTGTTGCTAGGTGGCATAAATCACAATCTGAACTGAATGGTGGTGTTTTCGTTGTCTAAGCTTGTAAAAAGGTATCAACCTAATAATTTGAAATTTTACTGTAAGTGAGGTTTTTGAAACGCAATAAAATCAATTTTAATGAAGGTATTAATTTGAATATCTATAGTATTTTACGCAAATAACGTCATACAACTAAATATTTTACCCCATAAATCTGATATTCACATTTTTCACTACATAAATTATTTAGACCATTATTTTGGAATAGAATAATAATTCATCAAAACAAATTGGAATAGCCAGTTTCTTCCTTATGTGTTTTATTGTTTTTATAATGAATTATTTTATGTACATAATTATTTCTTTGTTTTTATACTTCTGCATTTGTATTGTTTGTGTTGTTGTTTCATTTCTAACTATAATTTAACTTTTTGAACACCAAAACAAACACTACAAATGTAACCAGACCAAACCAACGATGTATCTATTTTGAACGAAAACTTATATTGGCTAGTTGTTTTGTACACACATCACGAAATTGAGCGATTTTCGGGATTTCGTAACGTGATTTAGTAACGGTAGGTCCGAGCTTTACGGTTTGGAGCAATAAAACAAATCTCGGAGGTGGGGGGGGGGGGGGGGGGAATAATGGCCCCCAGCCTTGTCGAGCCACATGTACAATATCATACAGAGGTGGTTAATTCCTGTGATTCTTGCAAAATTGTTACCCACTTTTCAGGCAGCTAATTATTTTCGAAACCAGAATGTTTTTCTAAATAGGCCTAATTATACGTTCTAGCTCCCATGTTTTAAAAAAGCCTATGAATGACTGCTACTTTCAAAATACTTAGTTACACCTTTTCAGTTCGATGTTGAGAATGAGAAAGATCAGAATCTTGTTGTCATCAGTTTATATTTGAAACATCGTGATTCATGATGATTAGTTGTCCCCCCCCCCCCCCCCCCCCCAACACACACTCCTCTAGAGGACCCTGTACGTAATGTATACACTGACAATTGTTTGTACATCTTTGACATTTTATAAAAACTTGTAATTGAGTTCAAAGCTCTACGAGATTTGTTTTTAATAATGGCAACAAAAAAAAAAGTTACCACATCGGGGACTCGAACCCACTTCTAACAATTAATTTATTACGTGATACACGTGCGATCGACTGGCCTTACCCACTCCGCCACAGAATCCCTAATGATCACGTGACAGATTTAATCAAACTATATAACATGTCACGTACTATCGGTATTCACTCGGAACTTGTACCGTGTTGCCACTGCGAGTTATGCCTTCATCGTCGGCTATGCAAACCGCTAGCGCTAGCGATGTGTCTCTGCGCGCGGCGGGCATTCAATTTTTTAAAGAGATTCACGCACATTTTTTGCGAGTTTAGTTACGAATTCCATGAAAAATAGGGAATATCCACTAACATCGTATCGATCAAGTGAATGGTTTGAATATGTTCTTCTAATTATGGTATTCAATGCATGCATATGGTAAGTCTTTATTACGATTTGCTCTATAATTCGTAAGCATATGAAAGTTTTCGTCACCATTTTAAAGGGGTTCTGGTGATATTTGTCTGGTGTTGACTAACACTATCGATCCTGATATCGATATTAGGGTTGGTAGCGATTTGGTATGATCGTTTTCGGAAAGTTCGTGACCTCCTCTTAATCTGGAAGCTGGTGTTTAGCTCAGATTAGAGGCAGTTTTTCATCCTCAACACTAACACTAACCCCAACACCATACTTGAAATCACCCACCTGCCCAATGAGCCGTACTATAACCGTTGCGTGCGGTTCTTTTGTGAATCAATTTTCGTAAAATGAGGTATATCATTGGTTATTTGGTGTTGTTTACATTTAAGATGTTGGTTTTGGGGTTTAAATAGTTAAATTAGAAAAAAACCTGACACTTTTAAATATCATATCACAATGTTCTCTATACACTTTTAGGATGACAAATGTGGGAGTGGCAGTAACAAATATGGTAGGGGGGGGGGGGCTAATTCAGCACCCCCCCCCCCGAATTTGGTGAAATTTGGATGACAAATGTGGGAGTGGCAGTAACACATATGGTAGGGGGGGGGGGGGTTATTAGATATGGTTAGATCTGGTAATGCCCGTACTTAAATGCTGCACTATATGTATAACTATAAACTGTTTGTGATTGGCATACATTGTTTTCTTATTATTTCCAGTCTACACCAAGTTATCGCTTACACGAAGTCTAGAACAATACTCAACATGTCAACTCCCGCAGGAACATCTTCTACCGAGTAAGTCATATACTGTTCAATCTAGCATACTCCCATAGCCCTGCATAGACTATACACAATCACAGGGGCTACACATTAACCTGACAGAAGTGAAGGGTTTTCAACGTGGGCCAGCGTGGGCAGATGATTCATGGAGTTATTTCGCCTGTATTATCACACAAGAGGGCTCCACTGGTAGCAGGAATTACCCAAGGGGAGTGGGGGTTGGGGAGGGGGGGGGGGGGGGACCGGGGACCTTGCCAACTTACCCTTTTATCTATCATACAGAATGGAAGCACAAGCCTCTGCCTACTCAGTTAGCAACATATTATAGAGATAGTAATGATCGAGTGAACATGGTGGAACATTAAATAAACTTATGCCCACCACGCTCTACCACGAAATGCAGTAAATATTTGTGTGTTTTATAGCATATTGGTCTATCATTTACTTTATTTACCATTTCCGAATACGCAAAAAGTAACATTATAGTATAGCCATGTTTTAAATATGCTTACATACAAATGACCGACCTGGTCGCCAGACACGCTACCGACACCACCCTTGCGGACGCGAGTTACAGCGATCTGGTGCGCCCATTAGTGCCCACTTGGCGACTTAACCACAGATCTCAGGGGATCGCTCCTATTCGGGCTAGATCGCTATGCCCAGATCGGTAAGTGGGCACTAGGCTCAATACCCAATCTCCTCTTATACATATTATGACGATACAGGCCAAACAAAACAAAAAACCCGACCAAGTACATATTTACTCCTTGTAAAGCCTAGTGCTCATGTACCAATCTCGGCCTAGCGATCTAGAGCGATCTTGCCCGAATAGGAGCGATCCTCTGAGATCTGTGGTTAAGTCGCCAAGTGGACACCAGTGGCCGCACCATATCGCTGTAACTCGCGTCCGCAAGGGTGGTCTCGGTTGCGGTCGCCGGGGTTTTGACATGTTCAAAAATCTGGCGACCAGGTTGGTCTCGATCGCATTCACGGCGATCTGGTGCGGCCATTGGTGCCCAATGTGCGACTTAACACAGCTCTCAGGGGATCTCGGACAAGTTCGCATAGGCTAGCGACCTTGGAATCACATCGGTTCGCAGTGAGTCATCCTGATTCCATTGTACACGCTTTCGTTTCAATTTGGCCTCATTGGGGTCATAGCTTGGCCCCTATTTCCACCCATTGTCAAGGAAAACAGTAACGAGGAATTCACGCTTGTTTGATTCTGAATTTGTTGACAAGTCATGGCTAGCCGTTTGAACATTTATTTCCTTTTCTTGATATCAAGAGTTACTATTGCTTAACAACAGCAACTCATTAATTGATATCAACAATTCATTTCTTGATATCAAAAGGAAGAATTCTTGATTCTTGCAGGGCACCTTTGTAGAGCAGTTTCGAATAACTGAACATTGAATTCTTGATATCAAGAAACCACTTTCTGTTGCTAACCAATGGCAATTCCTGATTTCAAAAATTAAACTCCTGGCATCAAGAAATCGAATTCTTGATATCAAGAAATCGAATTCTGGATATCAAGAAATCGAGCTCTGGATAATTGTTATGAAGAAATCGAACTCTGGATATCATTAATTTATTTCTTGATATCAAGATATTTAATTATTGATATTCGAAAACAGAATTCCTGATATCAAGGATTGAATTCCTGATGTCAGGAAATATGAACAATTGCCCAAATGGATTTTTTTGTGCGATCCCGCCCGACATGCGATCAAGAACGAAATGTTTTGAACATGTCCAAAACCTTGCGACCGTAACCGACACCACCCCTGCGGACGCGAGTTACAGCGATCTGGTGCGGCCATTGGTGCCCACTTTGCGACTTAACCACAGATCTCAGGGGATCGCTCCTATTCGGGCAAGATCGCTAGGCGCAGATCGCAAAGTGGGCACTGGGTTTATTAAAATAACTCACAAAGCGCGTTATGATGTCAAGACAAGCAAGAGCGAACAATACCTGGCTGTAATTCTCAACCATGCACGCATGCGTGGAAATATTGACAATAGGAAGTCGCCGTGAGATCGCATAGTGGGCAACGAAAAGATCGCGTACGCAATGAGATCGGGCTGACTCGCGGCGAACTGGTGCGATTCACACCGAACCGAGATCGCTAGCAACTCGGGCTCGATCGCAAGCGCAGATCGCGTAATGGGCACTGGGCTTTAGAGAGGATCAGTCTGGTTTAAATGCCTTGATGAAGGACATACCATGCGGGGCCTTGATTGCATTCGAACTTGGCTCTTGGCAATTGATGGCTGCCATGCAAATATAAAATGTCACGTGACATCGTATCGGTAGGTCTGCAAATCTGGTTTTAAAAGATGCACACAATTTTAAAAACACAAGTCACGCCCGGGGGGGGGGGGGGGGGGGGGGGGGGGGGGGGGTACACACGTATATTGGGTATACGGTGATGTGCCGCTGGGAAGGGTGTCTTTTTCAAAAAAGATCCTTAGACATGAGTCCCCTTTTCATACAAAACATCCTTAGACATGTGTCCCTTTCTTTCATTTCCTATCTTGTATCCGGGTTTTTGGGATTTGCCGATGCGAAATTTCAAAAATGTTCAAGCTCGCTATGCTCGCTAAAATAAACCACAGGGAAAACACAGCGAACATGCGACGCCGGGCGAAAAAAATCCTTAGACATGGGTACATATTTACAGAAAAAGGACCGTGTCTCAGCCGCACTCCCCCCGTCCGACTATAATCTGAGTAACCCCCCCCCCCCCCCCCCCCCCCCCCCCCCCCCCCCGTCCGTGAAGTCACGGAGGGGTGTTGCGCCATCTTCACGCGCTGCAGAGGAATTTGAAAAATCGCGTTAGTGGAGTGTGACATACAGTGTCAAATTTGGAAGGGCGTACACTTTTATTGACCAAATAAACATCAAATGGGTTCAGAAACAGCTTCAGTCTCAATACATATATCTGCTCGGAATAATTTGTAGTAACAAAGATGAGATATTAGTGTATTTGTATAATTATAACAAAGGCAAAATGGCGAGTTGCTCGTATTTGTCGGAAAACGTGTTAAAGGGATAGTTGAGTTTTGGTATTATTGTAGAAACCAAAACCTGCACCATTACGTTACAAAAGAACAGTTATAACTCCGCCATGCTGAAAAGAAAAACAACATTACAAACGACTAAGTAAAACGCCTGTTATAATTAAAAAAGAGCCGTTAAAAACTAAATAGGGAACTCACTAAAGACTCATTGGTTTCATCCATTTGAAATAAAATATTGTGCGTGTGATGTTTTGTTGTAATAGTGATTCGCTAGAGACAAAATCAACAACTATTTAAGAACATATTTTGTACATTTTTGAAAAGAGAAAGTATTTTGAAAATATTTGTAACGGCTGGTTCAAAATTTTTATAATATTGTTGGGCCCCCATATTTTTTACAAATGGTTATGTTTAATGGCTATTTCACCCATTTCCTGAACCGATTTTAATTGAATACGGTTTATTCTGTCATTAAAATATTATGCTCTTTCAAATTTGACACTAGGTTTTTCATCATCTCACACAAAATCATTGTGTGTAGCGTCCTCTATACCAAAACTCAACTATACATTTAAAGAAGCACATCTCACGTGTTTCTTGACATATTTTGATCTTGTTTTCACCAAGTATGCGTCCTTATTCTGCTTATTTGTTTGAAATTTTTGTTTATATAAGGTGCTATTGTGAGCAATAGCCAATAAGGCGAGACATACATCAAACTCAAATACGGGCATTAAAGCACCATACATGACATCCTCATCGGCCAATCAGTGGCTCACAGCGGCTTAAGGAAAATTAAATTAAATTAAATTTAATTAAATAGTGCCTCATCTATGTGACACCATCAATAAATAACAGGTGCTGATGTACTCGTCGCTTGAAAGATTGAACACCAGAGTCGTTGATCTCTCCAACTGTGCCCTCTGGTAGGTTGTTCCAAAGAGGGACTGCTATGTGGAGAAAGCTTCTGCCTGTTGAGTAGGTTCTAGAGGTGGGTATTGTAAGGGCATGTCTCGGCATTGCCCTGCTGGTTCGTGTTGATCTTCTTATCACGTATGGTTGAGGGAGCATGGACTTCATGTCTGAAGGACAAAGGTTGGTCTGCATCTTGTAGAGTACTGTTGCAGCAGCCACACGTCTTCGGTGTTGAAGAGATGGGATGTTAAGTTGTGATTGTGCGTCTTCTTCATTCACGCCAATGACATGAAGAGCTTTCCTCTGGATAGAGTCCAGCAGTCCAAGTGCAGTGGTAGATGCATTCATCCAGCATAGCGAAGCATACTCCATTGCGCTGCGAATTTGGGACTTGTAGATGGTAGCTTTTCCTGCGACATCAAGCTTGGTAGCTACCCTCCTTAACGCTCCTAGTTTTTGTCCAGCTCTTGCTGTTAAGTTGGTGATATGTTTTGTCCAAGTAAGTTTCCTGTCCACAGTGACTCCCAGGATGACAAGCTCATCCACTTCTGTTAGTGTGGAGTTCCCGAAATGTAGGTCTGTCCTTGTTGGAGTTCTCTTCCGAGAGATTATCAGGGCTTTACATTTGCTTGGCTCGAATGTTACTTTCCACTTGTGAGCTCAAGTCCATAGTCTATCCAGGTCTCTGTTTAGGTTTGCTGATGTTGCCTCAGCATTGTCAGGGATCGGATTTCACAGAAAAGGGTGGAGTCATCCGCATATAGGTACAGGGTATTTTCACAGTTGTCTCCAATATCATCAATGTAAACGGAGAACAGTAGTGGACCGAGTACTGATCCCTGGGGAACTGAAGCATTAATTGGTGAAGTACTTGATGATTGTCCAGACAAGACAACTCTGATAGATCGATCCGAGAGATAGCTTTGGATCCAGGTCAGTAGCTTGCCGGTAACCCCTTTGGCTTTCAGCTTGGATATGAGACCGCCATGCCAGACTTTGTCGAATGCTCCTTTGATATCTAACGCAATAAGGCAGATTTCGTTGCCTCTGTCAAGAGAGCTGGACCACTGCTGAGAAAGGATGGTGAGAATGTCAGCTGTGCTGTGGTGGGGCCTAAAACCAAACTGTCTGTCAGATATGAATTGGTGTTGTAGGAGGTAGTTCTGGATCTGCCTCTGGACAACCGTTTCCTCGACTTTGCTGATGTTGCTCAAAAGCGAGATAGGCCGGTACATATTAGGATCAGCCTTTGAGTCCCTTTTGTGGATTGGTATGACCTGAGCAGTCTTCCATTTGCTTGGGAACACTCCTTGAGAGAAGCAGAGCTCGTATAGGCAGCTGAGATGTCTTGCTAATTCCGCACTACATTCCTTCAGGACTCTGGTAGGAATGTTGTCCGGGCCAGTAGCTTTGTTGGGGTTCAGTTTTCTCAAGAGTCTCTTAATGTCCTTAGCCTTGAAGACTACTTTCTCAAGCTTATGTGGAGTGGTTTGATGAATGTCTGGGGGAGGTTCTTCTGGACCATCAAGTTGACACTTCCTGGCGAAGATCTGACCGAAAACTTCAGCTTTTTCGCTCGCAGTTGTGTAAGATTGATCCTGATCCTTCAAGACAGGTATGTCGACTGTAGCCTTCTTACCAGACAGTGTGTTCACTTTGCGCCACCATTCTTTGCTGCTGAGGCTTCCGTCTTTTAACTCCTCTTTTAGCTTTTCATCATGGTGTCTTTTTGCCTGTTTCTCTAGTTTATTGTAGTCGCTTCTGGCTTCTTTGAATTTCTCCCTATTTTCTTGCGAGTCATTCTTTTTCATTTTGTTGAAGAGTCTCCTCTTCTTGGAGGCAGCTCTCCTACAATGATCGTCAAACCATGCTTTGTCCCCTGTCTTTTTGGCGACGGTTTTGCTGGGGATGTAAATATCCATCGCGTCACAGATAATGTTAGTGATATTGCTGCATGCAGTTTCTGGATCAGACTGTAGAGCTTGAGACCAATTTGCTGAAGATAGGAAGCCACGCATCCCCCAGAAATCAGCTTTGTCGTAGCGCCAAACCTTCCTACTGTAGGGCTTGTCTCTGTTGAGTGGCACTTCTAGTTTAACAAGAACTGCATTGTGGTCAGACGTGCCAAGCCTTGCAAACGTTGTTGAGGTAGCAGCCAGATCAGTCAGGACCAGATCAAGGATCTGGTCTTCTCTAGTTGGTTCTCTTACGATTTGTTGTAGGCCAAGGGAGTTAGACAACTCCAGTGTTCGTCTGCCAGCAGTGTCTGGGGTCTTGCTGCCAAGCCAGTCTGAGTGGTGCACGTTGAAGTCCCCGAGTAGGACCATAGATTGGGCGCCAAACTCAGTCAGTTTTAGTATGGTGGTAGTATCGAGATAGTTGATTATGTCACAGTTGGTATTGGGTGGTCTGTAAACAGCAGCACAGAGAAGCTTCTGTGATCTAAGTGTCACTGAGAACCACATCAGTTCAAAGTCGGGGGGATCAAGGTCTGAGTCGTCGTGGTAGATCGCAATCCCTTATTGGCAGTAGACAGCTATACCTCCGCCTGTAGTATGGAGTCGGTCTCTTCGGCAACAGAGCGAATAGCCAGGAATGGTAATGCAGTCAGCTCCGTCCTTAACTGTCTCATCGAGGAATGTCTCCACCACAACAACGATGGCTGGTTTAATCTCATGGCATAGATTACTCAGCTGTCCTATATTTGACCTTAAACATCTGATGTTCACTTCAAGTATGCTCAAATCTTTGTCACGTAGTCGTTGGGCAGGCGTGGGTCGATTCCGTTTTAATCCGTCCGTTCGAGGCTTTTTCTTAGTTTCTTTAGCAAGATTAAAGAAGGGAACGCGGAGGTGCTGGCCCAACGCCCCATTAGACACACTTAAGCAGTGCGGCGAGGATGTGTGCTATACATGACCTGAACTGAAAGCATCCTAGGACTCATAACAGTTCGGGGAATCAGATGTTATTAATTACCACTTGGACAGGGATTGGGTGATCAGCACATGATACATCCTCACGAGAGCCAATGACTAAATCGGGCCCGGAATTATACTTTTATATGTTTGAAACAGAATTCTACCTCAAGGGCTATGCATTGTTTTTTCACCATGGTGTTGTTTACCCTTGTTGTTTATCACGTTTATTTATTCGCTCATCACAGGGCTTCGGCATCTACAGAGATCCTTTCCGACAAGGTCATCCTGAACCTTGCCAGTCAAGTGCCACATGACAAGCTTCATATTCTAGGCGTTGCACTCGGGTTTACCTACACGGAGGTCGACAACGCTTTGGACAAGCATCTAAAGGACACCACCAAGGCAGCGACGGAGGTTCTCATGGCGTGGAAGACGAAGCATGGCACTGGACCTGAGCAGGCACGGGAACTTCGGAGTATCTTGGCCAGAACTGGATTGGATTATCTGACTGAAAGGTTTCAAGGTACATGTAATATTATACACCGTCTTCGATGACTAGGTGCAAGGGTAATACAAAATGAAATAACGCATGGTTGCGTCCATCTTATATGTGTATATCCATCAATGTTATGCCATTTCGAGTCCAATATCACTTGTCGTATTAAAAATTAATCTCGTGATCTCTAAATAAACTCAACAACTGCACACCTAATACTAGACTAGGATATTAATAGCATAATTCATATTCAACTAATATGGATATATTATGGCCCCGATCTGTGATAGTGTGGTAAATAGAATGATCTTGTCAAGTAATTTAAAATCCAGTCCAATGAAGCGTTATTATTGGAATGCATTCATCATTTTCAATCTACTATAGCAGTTTGATGTTTTTTGTGGGTGCGTTAAATGTAAAAAAAAATATATAATTATATTACACAACACATACAAAACTGTCATAAAATCGTTCAAACTAAACGTACACGTTCAAGCTTTAACAATTGCTCGTTTATTCAAAGAAAATACAGTGTATGCAACATGTCTGGACAAATTCAACAGTATTGTACCGTGGCCATTGCTGGCATATGAGAGAATCCCTCCCCACCCATTGGGAAGCAAGAAATAACACATAGGACTAAACAACACATTGACAGGGGCCCGTTGAAAAAAGCTTCGCTATCGATTGTTTAATTTCAATTAATTGAAATGCATTGCAACCCTTTCTGTAAGGGGGCAACACTAATAAGTGTAAACTACAACAAAGACAATATTGTTTTGCAGATTCTTTGCGATTAACAGGGCATTTCGACTTTTGCATTGTTGTGTCAGGAATCAAGTCTGGGGGAGCCACACGAGGACTCGACATGGAAACCTGCAGGAAAGTTCTCATCGACCAGTACAAGAATAAGAAAATCCAGCTGAAGCCGTGGGACAAGCGTGCTGCCACTACCTTTGAAGATCAGCATACTACAATAACACTGCACACTATGGACATAGGGTCGCGAGGTATCGATGAACCAACGAAATTACACATAACAGACTCAATAAATGGCATCTTTAAAACAAAAGTCAACGGTGAGCTGCCATGCCGTATACTCCTCGTTGGTCCAGCTGGTCACGGTAAAACAACGACAGTTGACAAATTATCACACGATTGGGCGGTCGGGGCACCGGATTCTCCCCTCCGTGACGTCTCTCTTCTGTTTGCCTTGAAATGTAGACAAATGGACAGGAACACGTCACTTGGACAAGCTATCAAAACACAACTTCTAAGATCTCTTCCGAAGCATGCCAATGTCACGGCAGATGATATTGAGCACCTGATAGAGGAGAATGCAGACACGTGTCTTGTTCTTGTCGACGGATATGACGAGTTTAATGGTAGTATCTTGATTGATAATTCGAGCCTAGTTCAGCTGATCCGGGGTGATAGTTTAGCAGATTGCCGAGTCCTCGTTACAAGTCGTCCCAATAGGAAGGAAGAATTCCATCACACAGATATGCCCAAGAGTTTCGCCGTGATGGAGATTGAAGGGTTTTCCCCGGAAGACTCAGAAAACTACATCAAACGTTTCTTTCATCCCGATCAAGCTAAAGCATACGAATTCAATGAACATATAAGAACGTGCAATATTGAATTCTTGATTAAGATTCCGTTTTTTTGCATGGTTCTATGTAGTTTGTTTAACACCGGTTTGCTCAAGGGGACAATTACCCTAACAAACATTATGACTAGTTTGTTGAAATATATTTGTCAGCATGCTCTAATAAAAAAAGCTCCGTCTGACCAAGTAGATACAACAAGTTTTGCCGCAGACTTTCAGAAATCATTGCACGCACTAGGCAAAGTCGCATTAAGAACCTTGGACATTGACTCTCAAAAGATAATCTTTGGTACGGATGAATTTGAAGAGTGTCGGAAAGAAATGCAATTTGCGATAGACTTGGGAATTTTGATCAAAGATACGGTAACTATTGAATCCGGTGAAACTTTCGATTTATCACAATCTTCAATCGAATTTATCCACAAATTATTGCAAGAATATTGTGCGGGGATTTATTTCGGTAAATTAGATCAGGAAAATCAAATCGCAGCACTGAGCTCAATAGGAAGGATAGATAAGGTTCTGCAGGTTGAAAACGTACTGCGATTTGCTGTCGGCTCTTCGGGTCATTCTTTCCTTCCCATTATGCAACACATTATATCGCTGGACTTGCCCCGTGTGTATCATGAGTCATGGCATGACCACCGCCTTCTTCTGGACTTCTTGAGCGAATTACCATCTGCCAACCAAGAACATGCCCCTGACGTCGGAAGATTGGCCGGGATACTACATTATTTAACCAAAATCGGCCTTCAAGTTGTACGCGCCAATTCCAACACAATTAGAGGACTGGGCAGACTACCAGATAACATACAACAAGAAGTGAGAATAATATAACTCGCATTTTCTTTATCGTGAGAAAGAGAGAATAACAAGTAGTGGCACATTACCATAGATTGAGATGATATAATTTTTCATTTGTTACGAATATAAATTGTAATTGCTGCGGTTCACATGGGCGTCAATTGAGTACATGCACCCCCCCCCCCCCCCAAAAAAAAAACAAACAAACAAATACAACACAAATACAAAAAGACTAACACATACACATTCTTTTTTTGTAATACCTATACATATTATACAGTATGTTTAATTCCATAACTATCACTACATACAATTGCTGGTATTCACCAAACACACACATTATCGATCGCAAGATTAGGAACGACTGAACGCGGAACGCCTGATGGTGGCTATCTGGCGAGTGACGAATTCACGTGAGATGATGCTGTCCAGTCGTTCCGTCCATTCAACTCAGCTCAGACGAGACAGGCTTGTCGAAAGACTATCGATAGTCCGAATACGGATACTTTGATCTGTCATAGTATTCGAATCCGTCTGCTTCACACACACGATCGGGGATGCAATCTGGCATCAATATGATTTTTCTTTACACCAGGTATATCATTATTGTTCTCTTTATTACATCACAGCATGGACAAAACATTTTACTAATAAATATAAATCAATTCTCGTTTTTGGAGAAATCCTAGGAATTTATTGGATCATTATACCAGTTTATTAGTATACAGCGATGAAATAGATCAATCATTTTTATTTATTTATTAACGTTTTATTTCAACAGGGTTGCCCTTTCAGTTAAACAACTGATCTACCAAGGGGCCCTGCATACAATAAAAAACAATACAATGAATACTTTTGAACACAACAACACAATGAGAATAAATACAAATGAATAACAAATATATACATAAAATAAGTAATAAATAACTGGTCCTTGTAAAATGAAGTCGAATGCACCAATATCATAAAAGTTGAGCAACAACATTGGATTATGGCCCGCAGCTTTATGAGCCAATTTGGTGTGAAAACCTGGAAAACCCTACGGTAATATATCAACTTTTCGCGTACCATGAATGATATTACAATACTAGGTTGGATATGTTAGTATCCATGTTAGCAATATAAATAAGAATATTTGAATGTATTATTTTGTTCAAACAAAAAATAAGAAAAAGTACAAGATACCGTTTGGCTTAGAGGGCGTTTCAGTAATTTTTTTTTCTGAGGTAACAAAAAAAAAGAAATACATTTTCATTAAGCACATCATTTTAAATACATTATAACTAATTGAAATTGGTTTAGAAAAGCTGAAATATCCATACATAGTTCTGTATTTTTACAAAATGCCAGGCCAATACTTATTCGAAAATGTAATCGAAACACATCCTTTGCATTTTTAAAAAGAGTACCAAAGTGGCCAATACAATAAGTATGATAGTAACGCTATTGAATAATGATTTAAACCAACAATCTCATTTCCATACTGTGGCTTAAATTTTCAAAAGTTTACTCGGCGCCTCCTGTTGTTACCGGCCGCTGTTTGTCTGCAATTAAAACAAAAACTGTAACTTAGCCGTTGAAACGATTTTCTTTTTAGAATTGACGCTTCTATAAATTAAGACTATTCAGCCGTGATGAAAACTTCGTAATGTTAGTCACTAAAAGTAAGTTTGTCCCGTATGTGGTGTTTCACTCAACACAAAATAAGATTTTAGGATCGGTTTTAAGCTTTTTAGTGAAACAGCCCCAGAACTGTGCTGTCCCTCATAATCACAATCAAACGTTCACTTCGTGTTGAAAATAACACGAGCTCCACTCAAATTTCACGGAGACAAATACGTTATCAAATCTGCTGTTTTTTGGGGGGGGCGGAGTATTATTTTGTCTTTTATAATTTTTACTCAGAGCAATAGTCGCTATTGATTACTTTGTTTTCGGAATATGTGGATTATCGGGAAGGGGATGTACGCGTGAATTATTACAATATTAGGGGATAAGTTTGCAGTTTACGTCATTATTAAAATCATCCTAGAGGAAAAGTTAGTTATCTGACTATGCCATTATGTTTAGTTTATAATTATTGTGACATGTGAGTTCGAATACAACCAGCTTCGAAAAAGTACTTACCGTCAAAACAATGGTATGGGCCGTTACGTTAACGGTAAAGACCAGTTTTGGAAACGCCCCCCTCTCAAAAAAAATGAAATGGAAGCTCTTATTACCAATAATGTGAAAGAATATATTTATACTAATATAGGATTATCCAAATTTGGCCAAGAAACCGCCTACTAATTGATATATTTGCGAAATTATATATCTATTTCAATGAAATAGATATCGCCAACGAGGAATCGCCCATACGCTACGTCTATTACGACCACGCGGTTGTCCACTTGGCGGTTCGCTCATACTTCCGATATTTCTGTATTTAACGATGCTTAGGTTCGGATTTTAACACGCAAGCCCTATTTCAATACATATTCAACAATACTGATACATTTAGATGTATTAGGCTACTTTCCCGAAACTGATCTTGGGCTTTAATATCTTGTTTTGTTTGCCTTTAGAGAAGTCATGTGCATCTAATTTGTTTTCCAATAAAGAAATGTCACGATTATCATGAGAATACCCCCATGAGCATAAAAGGGGACCACCAAGCAAAGAACAACACATCATTATATGGTTTTGTAACGTTTTGTGATATCAAATAGATGCACGAAATTGTTCAAAGGGTTGTGTAATTCATAAACAATGCAATTAATTACCATAATTTGCAGAACCTTTAATTTGTCATGGTTCCGTACGCGCGTCAAACATTTGCGAGTGCGCCGGTTTTTTTCATCGTCTACTTTTGTAGACGATATAATCTCGGACTCTTCGTACATGCAGGTCTATGAACGCATGCTTTAGAATGGCGATGCGTGTTCAATTTGTTTCCTTTTCTGGAAGCATATTTTTCTGAACTTGTTGATGGAATTTGCATAATTCTGAAATAGCATACCTCAATGAGCTATTTTATGTCGAAATACTGTTAACATTACGACAAATGCACCACAACTAAATAGTTGACAAAATCATGTACAACTGTCATTATTATCACGGAACATCTTAGCCGGCAAAATATCCGCTTATAATAGCCAATTAACAATTAATGTTACTGCAGGGGCGAAGCTACAGGTTTGAAACCCCCACACAAAGTCTGTCCAAAAGTCATGATTGCAGAAAAAAAAGCAATAGGGATTCTGCAATATCATGTATTTTAAAGGTATAGTTAAGTTTTGGTTGAGACTGCGCTTTGAGAAATAATGACTATGTGAGGTAAACAAAACTAAGTGAAATACCTCAAAGAGCATGTGATTTTAAAGATGAACCAACCTTATTGCATCAACATCAGTTGAGAAACAGTTAAAAGATTAATAATATAATCCGATTTATTCAATGATGTATTTTTTAACAGTTGTTGATGATCTGTCTAATGAATAAATGGTTTAAAAAAACATCAAATTCACATTTAAACAAGTAATACAACAACAAAAACGGTTGAAACCAATGTGATATTAAAAGCGCCTTCTTGTTTAACGGCTGATTGTTTTGTTATGTTAACGTGCTATTTAATGTTCACCTATTTACTATTGGCGTTATGTTTGATCAAAACTGTACTATCCCTTCAAGTCAAAATTTCAGGCCATTGAATATGTCGTTATATAGGTCATCTAACAAATTGAAGACCCCATTTGTTAAGTTATTAGCTAAAATCTCACAACCCCTCACCCCCACTGAACAAATCATATTGACAATTCACTGAGTGACAGCATTATGATATCAGTAGGGAGTGACAAACATTATACGGTACACACAAATATATCAACAACAGCAACTACAAACAAAGCCGTGTGACAAGACACCTATTACACAGAAGGCACACGGTAAAATACTGAAGGGATGACAAAAAAGTACACGGTAATATATTGTTTAGATGTTGTCACCTATCACCTGGGTGACGAGGTACTCAGTCAAGTACCGTCTGAGGGGTTAGGGTTAGGGTTAGGGTTAGGGTTAGGGATAGGATCACTGTACAGATTATCCCACCGTGTCCATCAGATTACAGAAGATGTCATCCCTTCAGTATTTTACCGTGTGCCTTTCTTTTTTTTTTACGGTGGCTTACTGTGTGCTTTTTGTGAATCGGGTGGACAAGATTGTGAGTGAATACAAACAACATACATTTCGCTGTGGGAAGTGGTGTTGTGTCGTCGGACTGATTGTCTCTCTGTGGGTTTGTTTATAATTTTGATCTTTTTTTGTCTTTTTTGTTGTCGTGTTGCCTAATTGTTGGGAGCAATTTTTTTCCCGAAGGATAGGTCTTGTCTCCAAAGACGTATGGCAGACACGATCCTGTGACAAATACACAAGAACAATTAATGGACAATGAGGAAATGTATACACGTATTTAATTCAAATGTAGTGCCCCTTGGAGTAAAAAATCTATACGCTACGCCACAGTGTGCATAATATATATAATATTGTAATCGATACTGCAAATTGAAATCGCCTGCTTTCGGGGATCCCAAAGATCCAGTCATGCAAGTCTGTACACCTAACGTACTATTAACTGGGCAACTATTGATGTACAGTGGTGTAGCGTGAGCATTCTAATTGAATGGTGGGGGGGGGGGGGGGGGTGCGGGGAAAACAAATGTATCGGGGGGGGGGGGCAACCATTTTTTCATTGATATCATACACTACGGATGTAATATAATGCTATCCTTTTCCACATTACGCGTTTTATTCACATACCAAGTATTCGGGGTACATCCCAGCTAGCCACCTGACGTTGGGCCGATGTCGGAATTTGGTTGCCGGATGTCGGCATATCGCCGTTGGCTCGAGGTTAAAATGTCCGCCAGCCCAACATCGTCACGACGTCATTTTTGTGATATATTGGCATAACGTCATTTGCCGACAATGGCCCAACATCATCTCATGACATGATGTTGGGCCATTGTCGGAAAATGACCTTATGCCAATATATCACAACTAGCTGTACCCGCGGAAATCCGCGGGTTTTTGTGAGAGAGAGGCGATGATGACATAACGATACTTTAAATCTTTACTATTCCCAGAGTCATAATTTAAATAGTAATAAGACAAAATAAACACGGGCGACTCAATCCCGCCCCACAACCCGTCGTTGGACGGCGCCCCGACGCATTAGGGTCCCGTCAAACGATATCTGGCCAATGTATAACAAAATCATAATGGCTTAGTACCCATGCAAAGTTATTCAGTTATCCCCCATATTTTATGGAGTCCATAATTTGTTCCGCTTGTATTAAATTAGATACAGTACACTATGTTCGTGTACTTGCTAACAGTAGCTTCGCCGCTGACCACCCCCCCCCCCCCCCCCCCCCCCCCTCCCCCGCGACTCCAATTGCCTGCATGACACATAACCCGTCGTGTCCCATGAACGTTTCATATCCAATCTAAGTTCTCCGGCGTATACATTTTGTCATATTCTTGTGAAACCCGATGATATATTCCTTTAAAGGGAATAGTAGCCGTCTATATACATGCATCCCATAAACTTTTCATATCCAATCTAAGTTCTCCGGCGTATACATTTTGTCATATTCTTGTGAAACCCGATGATATATTCCGTTGAAGCAAGGATATGGGAGTTCCATGGTTGAAGGGAATAGTAGCAGTCAATACATGCATGCACTGCATAATAAATGAGCAGATACCCCCCCCCCCCCCCCCCACCCCCAGGCGTCTTCTCTTCGCGGATGGCAGAATACAATCATATTACCGCAAGATGTCGAGATTGTATAAAACTCCCCTGCTCCACCATTGTCCACCCCGCTTTATTCACTTCAATGCAATTTGCACGCCCGCTCAGCTGTGTACAAAGCATGCGGGCTCGCGGACTTAATACACCTTACCACAAGCTGGCGCAATTATAGTATCGTGTACGGTAGGGCGAATGAGATAGTGACCAGAGACGATGGTCAGCAGGTCAGTGAGCTATGCAAATAAACTACGGTTCGTTGGGGTAATTAGATGACTGCACTTACAAACACGATGCCAATCGGCAATAGCGATCATTAACATACCATCCGCGTAATATAAATATTGATATTTATCAAAACCTGGGTAGTTTCGCAACGTGTTATATCTAAAATAGTTTCTCGATATATTATTTGTTTTATCTACTCCAATTTATATTCTTACAAATACTTTTACGGCAATAAATCGTTAGTCAATGCTCGGCGTCTTAAACGGGCAATTGACATTGCTGACTTTCCCTTTTCTTCGATCTGGACGACGACCACTGGGCGGGAGCGACTCGGGAATGCCTTATTGTCCTCCGCAAAACGTATATCCTTCGATCGCGACGGTCGGGAAGTCGCCGAATCCTCGGGGTGAGGATATCTCGAGTGGGAACCATTTTGGGGGGTTGAAGCTTACCGTATTAATATAATAGAAAATGACGTCGTGACGATGTTGGGCTGGCGGACATTTTAACCTCGAGCCAACGGCGATATGCCGACATCCGGCAACCAAATTCCGACATCGGCCCAACGTCAGGTGGCTAGCTGGGATGCCCTGTGATAATTACATCAATCACAATATGATTGATAGAGCCTTGTCATACGAACCCGGCAAATTAATTTCGCATTATGTTGTTATACAAATAATACACGGTCTTGAGTGCGTTGTGTAAATGCATTGCACTCGAGGCTATGTTAGCTGTACGTTGTGCACGAGGCGAAGCCGAGTGCGCATGCGCACAGCTAACATAGCCGAGAGTCGATGCATTTACATGACGGCACGATAACAAGGCCGTAGTATTATTTGTTTTATAAAACAGGCTCAACCACGGATTGTTTTATTTTGCTAGATTATTGAAAACAGGCTCTCCACAATTAGTAACCAAGTCTATCTACTCTCTAGAGTGTGAATTTATTAGGAATTTACCAAAATAATCATCACTAGATTGCACTCGCTTCACTGAATTTTACTCTGCAACTCAGCAGATCAAATGCAGTCGCCGAAAATCCGAAAATTTTCCCGTTAAAAGTGAGAATTATCAAAGAATTGTATGCATTTTCATCCCAAAACTTCCCAATATCAAACCACATACCATATAATTTACGAATCTGCTAAGATTTATTTACTACAGAACACATTATTTACAGAACGAAGCATTTTCCATCTTTTTTAAAATCAC
Organism: Echinarachnius parma; assembly: GCA_037951105.1. NCBI lineage: Eukaryota > Metazoa > Echinodermata > Echinoidea > Clypeasteroida > Echinarachniidae > Echinarachnius > Echinarachnius parma. The sequence goes on from JBAMJV010009516.1 coordinate 22,647, forward strand.
TTTCGCAAGTTTGACTTCGTAGAACTATGTCAACAAGCATTGTGACGTCACAGCCGTGCAAATATCGCGCAACAAAAAGTGACAACACATGTGTGTTACGCCTTTTCTTGTTTGTTTGTTGAATGTAATGAATAGTCACGTGACTGGATTTAGCCAATCACGTTACTGAATTTACCAGAGCCGTTTTATAATATAAAATAATACATCTCATGTTTTCATGCTTACAAACATATTGTATGAATACAAACTATTTATCGTGAATTTTAAATAATTTTGTATTAGTTCTACCTTTTTTGTGTTCCTCCTTTTATTTCCATTTAGATAAAGACAATCTATATCTATTACACCGAGCTAGACGAACCCATGTCCCTGAGGCTTTGGTCGTGCCTTCAAACTTTTACCTCACTCACCAGTCTTGAAATCAACCAGTCATCACTCCCTCTTCCTCACAGCTGCCCGCCTCCCCTCCCGTCCGTCCGTAAACTGGAGGCTGAGCGTAACACATCAGAAAGCTACAGCGGCCTGATCGAGTCGCTGTCTGGTTTGAACACGCTCACTGCTGAGCTCCGTGACGCAGAGCGAGACATCGACCAGATAGCGGCCGGTCTCGCACGGGGCGGAGGAGGGGAGGTGACTCACATCACTCTGGGTTGTTTATTCACGGATCAACGTACAGTATCAGCCGCGTGCATGACCAGGCTGATTGAGGCGGTGCGAGGCAAGACCACCAGACTGCATGAGATAAATCTGCTGTGGCTGCGCATCGATGATGAGAGCCTCGTCAGCTTGGTGGAGGCTTGCAGGTCTATCATCACTATGCGGAAAATATAGTGAGTGTTCACTCTCTGTTTTGTTGTGTTTTGCAAATATTGATAATGAAGGCTGTGTTTATATTAATAGTATGTTCATATTGTTAATGTTTTTTTCGGATGGTATTCCCGGATGGTATTTTGCAAAATGTTTTATTTTCATGAAATAGTATTTCCCATGTACTAGTATTGCCATCTAAAACACGTGTTTTAGATGGCAATACTAGATAAGGAAAGGACAGCGTATAATAAAGAGATACTTATTAAATGTCTTTTGCAAAAATGTGTTCTCGTGCAATAAGTATAACCATTTATGTCGTATCAATAGATATAATAGTTTCCTTTTAAACATAAACACAAAATAGAGTAATACAAAACTTGAATTATTGTGTAAATTAAAACGGATATAAAGCAATTATAATTTTCCATAATACCCTAAACTATAATTTCAGATGTTGGATAGCACACGCCGTGCATTTTGGCAAACCGAAAATGTATCAATGTATGAGATATCATTGTGTGTGTGTTTACACTTCACACGATGCAAATGGCAAGTAGCGTACGAATCGTAACACCATCGGTACATGTACCATCAATGGAATGCAAGCAATGTGTCTTGAACATGTGAACTTGACCTAGTTCTAACTCAAACTAGTATGGTGTACACCAAATTACACACATTAATAAGCACACTTTGAATCAGCTATTTTAAATCAAATAATAATTACTTACCAAAATAACTAACCGTGTTTCCAACTCACATGTATAATTGTTGAAACTGCTTGTATGTGCCTAGTGTGTTTAGATGCGTTTTACGATTTGGTTGTCTTGCTGCGTTGAATGAGATTTGTTGTCAATGTTACTGTATCAATGTGATTTATTTGATGTGGGGTCCTAAAACAGCAATGCACTCACAGGATAAGCCTGTTTGAATAAAGACGAAACAACACATAAAATAGACAATTGTTAGTACATGATTATGCTCTGTATCCTTGTGTAGAGGGCGTATAACATGCATATTTATACAAAGATCAGTTATACATTTAATTGATTTGTTCTACTTTCAAGCATAACGAATCGATTACATTTTAAGCACTAAACCAATTGCTCAATTATTATTATTATAAACGTCATTCGTATTCCAACCATGCAGTCTTATCATTACATAACATTACATATGCAAATACCATGACTGCGTTGTAGTATGCATTCATCTGCTTTTAAGAAAACAAATGGGAAAATATGTACTTATGAATCCTATCCTAAGTAAGCAATACAATTCATCAATATTGAAGTTGTATGCTAAGATAGCATATCATGCTTTAAATTACGCAGACTACATTACGGACAATTTGGATTTGATATCGTTTGACATGAACCAACTCATGGACAAATATATAACCTACATTATGCTGATGAGTGATGAACCTATAAACCAACAAGTATCTTGTATTAATTTAGCTATACCTGTGAATACTTATTAGATACAATCCTTCAAATAATATTTGATAAACGACAACCCATTTATTTATTTTAAAATTAAAACAATCATAAAGACGGTGATTGATAACGTAGAAGACAGTGCACAGATTTGTATGATACTCACACTGTGCGCATTGTTTGTTTATGTTATGTACAGCATCCGGTGGTGTCTTGTAGCAGACTACGGCAAACTGTTCACACACCTGAGACACCTCCATCATCCACAGGGCGCAATACTGGTGCTCGTTGAGGTGAGTGTTCATTTGAGCGCAACGTATTCATCATGACAGATACTGGATTCCTCTATTATCTGTTATGATTTATTTGATTACATTTGTCATGTGTTATTAATTCCTGTGCAATAAATTATAACAAGAAAGAAAAAGAAAACAGGAACGTTTGCTGGCAATGTGTTTATGTTCAGTGTTAGATACGATAATTTACCACTATCATTGGTATGTCATTTTACGGTGGTATTTGTTCAAAAGGTTATTTAGACAACTTTACCAATTGCACACAGGAACCTGGTGTACTATTGGAAACCAAATATCTTGCATAAACATGGTTAAACTAATGTTAACAAGGGTAATTCGTCCTTCCTGTCCAGATGAACTGTAACATTAAATTATATTATTCGTATACATGTTATCATGATATTGTATTATTAATTGACATACTGTGTAAGAAGTCTCTCTCTCTGTTTGATGTATCATGTAACATGTATTATTTTGGCGCCCCCCCCCCCCCCCACCCCTTCGAGCCTCATCACCCATCCCACTCTACGCCATGGTGTGTACTGTAGAACGAAGTGAGTCCGTAATACCAGTATTGGTAATAAACGGTATGCATGAAATATGTGAACACGATAACAACACTTATATTTAAACGTGACATAATTTCATCCGCCCATTTATTTATAGTAACAAGTACGTTTTTGATCTTTTAGTCGTGATCTTTTAGATTCCATGTTGACCATACATTGCGAGACAAACGAATATCACTAGCGATATTATTTTCGAAAGTACGTTTTTGTTTTACAAAGGGGACCCCATTTCGATGACAAAGTGTAGACGTATCGCAGATGGCATAGTTAACTATGTATTGATCTATATATTTGCTCAGTATTGTATTGATTACTGAATACGTAGGCCAGTGATGAAAGTACTTTAAAATATTGTGTTATTTCCTTACAATCAGTGACTAGATACGACTCCCAAATCGATAAGTCGAGCCTCACCGTGACCTATACGAAACGCGCGTCGCTATAGGAAGCATCTATCTCTTCGCCCTATCTGGCAGTACATGCGCTCTCATCAGCTCTATAATGGTCTGCGACAGTCAGTGGCGTAGCGACGGGGGGGGGGGGGGGGGGGCAGATAATTTGGGAAAAAAACATAAAACATAAGGGGAAATTATGTAAAAAAAACAATTTAATACATAAGGTGTCCCCCCCCCCCCCCCCCCAAATAATTTTCCAGGAAACGGGAGAAGACATCCGTGCAGTTTGTTTTTGTCTGAAGTCACATGTCACACATAATACTGTGTGTCGCAATGTAACTCGTTCGTAATTAATGTAAACAAAAACATGCCTAATAATTTGTGTGTAATAATTGTAAAAAACATTTGTGTAAAGTTCATAATCTTGTGTTATTTCGTTAGGACCTGGGAAACTTTTTCACCATCCCCCACCAATGAGCCGAGCCTCACCGTGACCCATACTAGACGCGCTTAGGAAGCATCTCTCCCATCGCTCTGGCCAGTGCAAGTCACCTCATCAGCTCTACTATGGTCTCCGAATGTCTCCAGGGAACAGGTGGAGAAATCCGTGCAGTTCATGAAGTCTCTGTCATGCAGTAGTGAGTCGCGATGTTACTACATTATTAATACAGAAAAGTCGTCGCTGGGCACGTAAAATAGCAATTGCCAATCGTTAAATATCATTTTTCCTTTTCAGTTAAATAATTATCTGTTGTGACTAGATGTATAGCAAAACCTTGCGCTTTTCGGTAAAACTTTAAAATGTAAATGTTCACATCACACCATCGTCATTCACTTGATGCTTTGTTCTAACGAATTGGTCAATGATTGGCGAAGGTATGATTATTTAAATGTTACAATCATAAATATTGTATACACACATTATGTGAACTTAAAAATGCCCAGTTCTTAAAATCATGACTTACCGACAAGTGCAGGGTTTGCTAAGCCAGTCACTTAAAGAATCCCCATATCTATCTTACTTTTTGAAAACTTCAAACATTGCAAAAGAACAAAATTGCGCGTATTTGGGCCGCAGAAAGGGCGAAATCGTTTTGTTACTTTTTCACAAAATGCCGAGTGGTGTCATTTTTGTTAAGAATCAGTACGCTTATGACGAATGAAATGTATCATTTGACGTATTTTCTGTGAAGACATATTATTGGTTACAGTATCTGCACATACCTTTATATGGCCACAACTTGAATCAAATTTTACTGAAGCAGCGACGAAAACCCCCCTTTTGCATGCTCGGCATAAGATGGCTGCAATAAGAACACAGCGCGTTTTGTCATTATTACGTACGATTTTACTGCTAAATTGTGCGTATGTGCATTATTAATGCGCTTAAAAGGGCACAGCTGCGCATATTGTCCATTCTGAATACATAATATCGACGGTATATAAACACAACAAATAATAAGACATGTGTAATAACTCCGTTAAAAATCTGAGCATATCCCAAATTCAACAACTTGGTAGAAATAAAGCAGCTTACTTTACTTTTTTTACTGAAAATTACTAAATTTGGCATTTGAAAACAAAATAATTGCCTTAAAGTTTTGGTGTAAAGGGCGCTGCACGAAATAATTATGTTGTGAGATAATGCAAAACTGACTGTAAAATTTAAATGAGCATACAATTTGAATGGCAGAATAAGCTTTATTTCATCAAGATCGGTTCAGAAACGGCTGTAATATAAACCCCTCAAAAAAAGTTCGGAAACTCAAGTTTCATCGATCATATCTCTCGTATTTTTAATAAAGAATACTCGAAATCGGTGTCACAATAAAGCCTCATTATATACCTTTCAAACGATGCATTATGTGTAGTGATTATGCAATTGGGGCGATTGTAGTAGCCCAGAGAATAGGGGGAGGCAGGAAGTGAAATCTCGCAAAATGGCCCCAATGCATTCAATTTACGAGTGCAAGACTGTGTTGACCAGTTTTCTAAAGGTTAACATTCTATTGAATGCTGCCACCCTTTCCATTCATCAAAATTGTTGAATTTGATACCATTTTAATGGAAATTATCTCTTCTTTATGATGGCATATTAATCGTAAGGATTATGCAAATGGGGTGTGTGCAGCGAACCGGAATATGGAGATGGGTCGAGTGTGAAATCAGACAAACAGATATGGAGTTGACAAAAAATCAGAGCGTTGCATTTTTTTGGAGCTTTTGGGAGGATTTTTTAGCATTTCAAATAAAATATTCATGATTTAAATTTATATCAACGGAAAGCCCAACAACTCTTCTGTATGAAAATGTGACATTTATAATGATTTTTGTAAAGGGCGGCAGCAGGGAGATGAATGTGGGGGAGCCTCAAAAGTGACCCATTTCAAAACGCTCTGATTTGGTGTCGGTATCTGTATACCAGAGGATGTAGAGGATGTAATGCGCCTTGAATGAGTTGGCCATGAATGAGAGGAATTCAATTGAAAACGCATGAATAGTGCCTTGAAATCAGAGCGTTTCAAAATGGGTCACTTTTGAGGCTCCCTCCCATTCATCTCCCTGCAGCCGCCCTTTACAAAAATCATTATAAATTTCACATTTTCATACAGAAGAGTTGTTGGGCTTTCCGTTGATATCATATTTGATCATGAATATTTTATTTGAAATGCTATAAAATCCTCCCAAAAGCTCGAAAAAAATGCAACGCTCTGATTTTTTGTCAACTCCATATCTTTTTGTCTGATTTCACACTCGACCCATCTCCATATTCCGGTTCGCTGCACACACTCCATTTGCATAATCCTTACGATTAATATGCCATCGTAATGAAGAGATAATTTCCATTAAAATGGTATCCAATTCAACAATTTTGATGAATGGAAAGGGTGGCAGTATTCAATAGAATGTTAACCTTTAGAAAACTGATCAACACAGTCATGCACTCGTAAATTGAATGCATTGGGGCCATTTTGCGAGATTTCACTTCCTGCCTCCCCCTATTCTCTGGGCTACTGCAATCGCCCCAATTGCATAATCACTACACATAATGCACAGTTTGAAAGGTATATAATGAGGCTTTATTGTGACACCGATTTCGAGTATTCTTATTAAAAAATACGAGAGATATGATCGACCAAACTTGAGTTTCCGAACTTTTTTTTGAGGGGTTTATTAAGTAACAATATCGGATCGGGAACCAATCTGGGCCCATGATTTATTCGATGTTTTGGGGGGTTTTTATGCAAAAAAATGCTTCGTCAAAAGAGGTTTCTAAATAGTTGTTGATGATCTCTTTATATTGTTTCAACAAAACATCATTTTGTATGAAAACAAATGTTGAAACCAATGCTTTTATAGATAGCGCCTTATGTGTTTGAATGGCTCTTTTTGAATGGTAACAGGCTTTTTACTTAGTGGTTTGAAATTGTGTGTACCTTTCAAGCATGGTGGAGTTATAACTATCAGTTTGCAATATTATTGAGCAGGTTCTGGTTACTTGAGTTCACCCCCACCCAGAATGTTCTACCCCTTTAATTATTGTTTCTTGACATATGAAGGCCGGTAGCCAGGATTTTTCAAGGGGGTGGATTTTGGCTTTGGGGTGCGTATTTGCAAAAACGGGACCAATACCACTGGTTGAGTCGTGTATTGTGTGTGTTTTTTTTGTTTGTTTGTTTTTTTGGGGGGGTGGTTTGTAACCGATCTAGACCACTGTTTTAGTTTTGTAAGCAGGGAGTTGGGGTCGTCGAATGTCAAATGCACCGATCGCTGCCCGAGACCGAGAACGATAAAGAGTATACGTTTCTGCATGGGAGGGGGGGGGGGGGGGCGGGGGTGGTACGCACCCAACGCACCCCAATGCTACGGGACTGCCAATACACGAATATCGCAGACATCGTTTGATATCCCAATCCGAAATGTAGGTAAAAAGATTGTGCGGCATCCGGTGCATTTGTGACCTAGGCATATGTTTTTTGGCCAATTTCGTAAGCTTTGAATACGTTTCAATAAGCGTCATTCCATTTCACAAAATTAAGCTGAAGGCTTGAATTTTGGTTGAAAATTGCATTATGTTCATACGATTTAGCTATTCGGTCAAGTGATTTACCACTTTTTGCATTCAATTGCGCCAACGGATTTCCCGGAGGGCGGTATTACGTAATCACGAATTTACTCGCTTTAAATTGAATGACAATTTTACTAAATCGAAACGTTTTAAATCGAATGCAAACACAATGTTTCTGAATGATCAATATATGAATTGGAATGCTAAAGAACGATTTTGAACTAAAAAAATGCAACTGTGGTAACACAATTGGCGAAATGTAATGCACACAATGCACCCGGTGGACGGGTAGGGGGGGGGGGGGACATGCCTCCCAGGCCCCCCCCCCCCCCCGCCCCCATTTTAAAGTGGAGGTGATTGTCCCTTCCGCTTTTTTATATGCATACATTATGTATGTTTGATTCCATAGCTTGACCTACGTATCATATAATGTTACTGTCTAGGATATGCACCAAATCGCTCTACTACCTTGCCCCCTCCCCCCACATCCGTTGAGCCTCGCTACGCTACTGGTCTTAAGGGAAGATGTCTTGGGCAAATTGTCTTGGGGGTAATTGTCTTGGGGGTAATTGTCTTGGGGTTAATTGTCTTGGAGTTGAATTGTCCAGAGGGTAAACGACCGGGGGTAATTATCTTGGGGGTAATTTTCCAAGGGGGGGGGGGGGGGGGGGGTAGTGTCTTGGGGGTAGTTTTCTTGGGGGATAGTTGTATTGGAGAAAGGTAATTTTTCCGGGATTAGTTGTCCAGGGGGTAGACGACCCGGTGGGATTAGTTGTCCGGGGGGTAGTTGACTGGGGGGTAATTGTCGGGGTGGGGGGGGGGGGGGGGTGGTAATCGTCCGGGGGGTAGTTGTCTTTTGGGGTAATATTCCGGGGATTAGTTGTCCGGGGGGTAGTCGACTGGGGGTAATTGTCGGGGGAGGGGGTAATCGTCCGTGGGGTAATTATACGGGGGGGGGGGGGGGGGGAGTTGTCTGGGGGGTAATTGTCTTGATGGGGGGTTAATGTCTTGGGGGTAATTGTCTTGGGGGGTAAATGTCTTGGGGGTAGTTGTCTTGGGGGAATTGTCTTGGGGGTAATTGTCCTAGGGGGTAATTGTCTGGGTGGTAGTTGTCCGGGGGGTAAGTGTCCTAGGGGGGGGGGGGGGGGGAGTTGTCCGGGGGGTAATCGTCCGGGCGGTTGTTGTCCAGGGGATAGTAGTCCGGACACGGATGCCACCTAGTGTAATTGTTTAGCTCATTCTAATACAATACACGCAATAATTATGTTTTCGTTATAGATGTTAATCATGTCATTGCCGACAAACTCAAATAATTATAATGGATCCCTGAAGAGTTGCTTCGTCGAAATGCACACATTAGAGAAGTTATTGAGTTATTTTGTCCCATGATTTCTTATCACTTGTAATTGAATTGTATCCACTATTTCATCCTGGTATCGTGTAACATGTATTTAAACGTATTGATTTCGTTATCTATATATATGTTGCCATCGGCATGCAATTTCAAACCGTAGTTCCTGGAAGGCTTATGTTAGTATACAGATTAATATGGAAATCAAGTGTTTACTATTTCGTGATTATATTATAACCTGTGCATGATTTGGTGATTTATTGATTTTAGTTGCTGTTTAATCGTGCAAGCATTGCATTGTGTTTCCCCACATACGTTCTGTGCAAGGCTTTTGTTAAACTGAAATACAAAGTTAATATCTTGCCTCTTGCAATATCTCATGTCACATGGTACACTACTCGTCATCATCCCCGTTGACATCCAGTATTCATGTTAACCTATTGCATACATGTGTATTGCAGAAACTAGGGAAAGGGTTAACCCAGTTCGTTAAAGGGACTTAGTAACATTGTCAAAATGCTAAAAAACAAATTTAAATTCTAGCGGTCCATTCATAACTTGTTGTATTCGTATTGAAAATAAAATCATGGGACAGATTTAGGTTTTTCAAATGTCCTTTTCGTTACAAAGATATTATGTTCGATTGAAGTGTTCAGTTAATAAAAACCTCCGTTGGAGTTTTGAAACCGTGTACACAGGGAATGCAGTTAGTTAATAAATATCACTTTGCAGTTTTGCTCATTGACTTGAAATGTTCACACAATACCCTGTGGATACATTAGATAACCACAATATACATTGCATCAACCATTCATCACTTTTTGCACATGTCAACAAAGTTACTAGATCCCTTTAAATTATGATTTCGCACATTACATATGTTAGCCTGTATCTGTATGATGTACTGTACTTATCCATTTATGTTGATATTTATGAATGCCTTTATTCAGCTTGTAATGCGTGTATGCATTTTTGTTTTAACTCATCTATTCATGTATGTATTTCAATAAATATGTAGATTTGTAGGCCTGTATTGTATGTATTTATACATCAGCATATTGAGAATGAATATATATATATGAATGTGTTTATTCAGCTTGTGATGTATTCATGAACGTACGTGAATATTTCCGTGTATTTCATTCCGAGTTTGCTTTCAGACAATGTATTTGTTGTATAACTCATTTTTGTAAAAGCACTCAGCATATTATAACCATGCAAAATTATCTTTGTTGTCAATATGGGGCTCTGGTAGACCCTTTATTAACTCTATAGGGACCGCAGGAACTAGGTAACGGGTTAACCCAGTTCATTGATATATGATTTATTACAGCAGATGTGTATGTATGTATCGTAAATATTGATATTTGGATGTATTTTCCTATTTAAACATGTACCGTTTCAATACAAATAGTTCCGTGTTGTTGATAATGATTATGCGAATCTATGTATTTTTATGTACAACATATTGATCAAAAGGCACTACAAGTCGACAATAATATTTACTACTCGCCAACATCCCTGCTGTCAATCAGCATTTGTATTAACTACTGCATACGAGACTCTGGAGGACCATGTACTAATTTAATAGGGATCGTATTACTATAGGGAACTTGTTAAGCAAGTTTATTGAATTACGATTTATCACAGTAGATATGTATGTATGTTATGTATATAATTATAAATGTATGTATTTCCTTTATATTTAAATTACGTATTTCATTATGTCCGTGTATTTGATAACGAGTTTGCGTATCCATGTATTTGTTTATCTAAATTATTTATCAAAAGGCACGCCATCGAATATAATTTACTTATCGCCATCACACACATTGCCAACCAATATGCATGTTAACATAAGTATCACATACGATAACCCGGTGGACCCTGAATTAACTCCATGCGGATTGCACACACTTGTAGGGAAGAGGTAAACCAAGTCCATTGACTTGCGATTTCTCCCAGTAGATCTGCTAGGCCTATATATAAACCTCTCAAAACAGTTCCGAAACTCAAGTTTGATCGATCATATCTCTCGTATTTTTTAATTAACATATTCGAAATAGGTGTCACAATAAAGCCTCATTATATACCTTTCAAACGGTGCATTATGTGTAGTGATTATGCAATTGGGGCGATTGCAGTAGCCCAGATAATAGGGCAATGCAGGATGTGAAATGTCGCAAAATGGCTCAATGCATTTAATTTACGAGTGCATGACTGTCATGCTAAAAGGCATGTGTTGTAGAATAAGAATCAGTCAACAATTCATGTCAAAACAAAGCTAAGTGTCAAGGCATCTACAAATGAAATTATAAAAATTGTCTGTACTAAAGAATGTTTGACACAAATTAGTTTGCGTAGTATCTATAATCCTGCTGTGTTTACGTGTTGGGTTTAGAATATTGAAAGTACATGTACAACATATATTATGATGCACATGGCATTGTCAAAACAAGTATCTCCATTGATACATATCAAGTGTTTAAATGAAACAAGAATGTACATACATGTGTAACATTATGTAATGTATTAGTGGTAATGAGAATGCACATTATAATTTATATTGTAAGATAGTATGTGATACACTAGATTAACTTTGTCAAATTCAGCCAAAATCACTTAGAGCCGTCATGCTCCGCTTATACCATTTTGTGTCACTTATGGTAACATAATAATGCAATGGGTTTTGAATTGTCAAGTATCTCCCATATAATGCAAACACTTACGATTGAATTAAAAATCGTTCCGGGACGATTTGTTTTCATTGTAGTTCAACGTATCCGTACTTGGATACCTGGCGCAAACGATCGGGTTACAATCTTACATTGAATTTACCGCTTGACTAGGTATACAACTTTCTTTTAAACATCGCTCAGAAGAAACTAACGGTATTGTTAAATTATTAATGCCCCAAATCGTACTTATTTGAAAGGTCTTATGAAGTTAATGGGTCATTTGAACAAATTATGAACACGGATCTTGTATCCTCTGTGTATAGTTATCTTTAAACAAATTTGACAAAATGTCTTGTTGTGTAGGTTTTGCAAACTGTTTACGAGGAGTAATGAACACAATAAACAATATCTAAACCCTGAACAAATGTACGAGTACATATTTGTGTATGCATGTTTGTATGTATGTACTTTAGTATGTACCTTGCTTGTGTGTGTGTATGTATGTATGTATATGTATGTATGTTGTTGTATGTGTCTGTTCAATTTGTGTTTTCCACTTAAACTCTTCTGGAAATGGAATGGTTTATATTGTAATTTTGTTAGAGGTATCTAGTACAATTACACTATCTGAGACAAACTATACATACATTTGCCAAGCAGGAAAGAATTGCGGTACTGCATTAATTCAGTTTTCTTGACTTTAAAGGGATATATGAGTTTTGGTAATGGGAGTACAGTTTTGGTCAAACTGAATTTTAATAACTAGAACCTACACCATTACATTACAAACTAATAGTTATAACTCCGCCATGCTTGAAAGGAATGCACATTTACAAATGACTAAGTAAAAAGCATGATGTAAGGAACCGTTAAAATTCAAGAGGGTGCTCTCTAAAAGCTCATCGGTTTCAACCGTTAAAAAACAAATATTGCATATGTGATGTTTGGTTGAAATAGTGATTAGATAGAGAGATAATCAACAACTATTTAAAAACCTCCGTTGCAAATGTTTGAAGAGATTTGTGTACATTTTGTTAACGGCTGGTTCAAAATTATTGAAAACTTGTGGGGCCAACAATTATTACATTGATATGTTTATGGATATTTCAGCCAGTTCTGAACCGATTTTGATCAAATAAAGTGTATTCTGTCACTAAAATAATCATAATATTATATATTAATAATATAATATATTAATAATACAATATGCTCTTTCGAATTGTACACTCAGGTTTTCATTATCTCACACAAAATTTATTTTGTGTAGCGCCCTCTATACCAAAACTCAACTATCCCTTTAATGTAATCCTTTTTATCCTACACATGTAGATATAAACAGTATACTTGTTTCGCCACAGTTTCACACACAAAATTGTTTGCAAAACGTTTATAGATGGCGCCATTCACAAATGTGAATGCCCCGATAATGCCCGCAAAAAAAAAAAAATAGGCGAATTTGTGTTGGTGTTGGTAAAGCAATGCCTCATTGGGTTAGCCGACACAGAGGGGGTCGGGGAGGGGGGGGGGGGGGAGTAGCGGGAAACTCGCGAGTCCTTACTTCGGCTGTATTTGCGTTTGCTATTGACATGATTGGTATAGTGAATATGGAGAAAAAACACGACAAATGAGGAGGGGGGAGGGTGGGGTGACCGTGCGCTATATTTGATCTTATCGCCCCAGTCTGCTGGTCAATCTACAAGAGGCAGCGTATTATGATTATGATGAAGCTTATTCCGGGCACGGAGGATGGGGTGGGTTCCCTACAGTTAGGGACAGGAGTAATTTGTTCCTACAGAATAATTTGCTCTGAAGAGTACACAACATAGTCAGCATAATAAACTGTTCCTGCGCCATCTGCGGCGTCAAATGCTCAGTCGAAAAGGTGCATGCACCGCTGATGAAGCGGGATGTATCAACTTGTCACGTTACATACGGTTTAACTGATACATCCATTTAGGTTTTCCCACAATTTACATCTTTTTGATCATTTTTGTTTACATATCTTAGCTAATTTTTTATATATTAAAGGGACTTAGTAACATTGTCCAAATCCTCAAAATAAAATTTATATTCTAGCGGTTCCTTCATACCTTGTTGTATTCGTATTAACAATAACATCATAGGACAGGTTTCGGTTGTTCAAATTTCTCTTTCGTTACAAAGATATGTACGATCGAAGTATTCAGATAAGAAAAACCCCGGTGGAGTTTTGAAACCGTGTACAAAGTGAGTGCAGTGGAGTGCAGTGAGTTAGTGAATACCACTTTGCATTTTCGCTCATTACTTGGCCGTGCAATGTCCATTTGACTATAAATTGTAACACAATACCCTGTGGACATAATTGCATCAACCATTCATCACTTTTTGCACAAAGTTACTAGATCCCTTTAAATGTAAATGTTTAGTTTATAACCCGTTTATTATTAAAGTGATTCAGGTAAAGTGTCAGATATTGCACAAAATGACATTTGAGACTTCAATCCTATATCAATATCATTGTAAAATACAATTGAAAGATTTGTGAAAGTTTGAAAGAAAACGAAAACCGTTTACCTCGTGAAAAAAGGGAATATTGATTTCATATTTTATCACCGAAAACTGATGGCTTACCGTAAATTTGTCACAGGAATGATGGTCCGGCCGTTGATATGCGCACCCGTACATGTACACATCGGCTCAGCTCAACAGTCGCGGGTACATCGACTCGTTGAATTGCGCTGCCGTGTCTATCTGGGAGGTTCAGCCCGTGATCGCGTTGCCCGTTGCGCGCCCGCCGGGTGGCCTGGGCGTGAACGTAATAACTACAGCTACCGTAGCTACCAAATAAAAGCAACTCCACGTACGCATATTCTGAATTTCCATTGTTCTCTTTCAAATTTTCTTATATAACTACTCACTCTCCCTCTCTCATATAGTAGGCAACATCCGCCATATTGTGTATTCATTTTTCATGGAGACAATGGAATAGCGGGTCAGACTGAAAGGGGGCACACCGTATATTTTTTTCTACAGAATGTTCCCCCTGTATAATACATTATTGGCTTTCTTGCAGTGGCATGACTATTTTGAAAAGTGGGGGTGGGGTCGTGGAAGGGAGCAGGGATGGTGGATGGTGTGGGAGGGGTATCGCACTATCGACCCTCCCACAGTAGGGAGCTTTTGCAACTTTTCACTCGAAAAAATGTGCAGTGTGTTCCTTACCTTGGAATATACTAGAATTCAAGAAAGCATGACCTCGGGACCACATGATTGAAACCATTATAGAAACAGGCATACACCCTACATGCCTGTCTATAATATATAGGCTACATTTGGGGAGGGTATGTGGGTAGACTTTTTGTATGTATCACCTCGGAAGTATGCTAGTTGTGCAAAGGATAGATATCCCCCACCATTCACCCTGTCATACCCCCAATCTATTCCTGTGATGTTTATATGCATGTCTATATATAGGCGACATTTGGGGAGGGTATGTGGGTAGATTATTTGTATGTATATCTTTAGAAGTATGCTAGTTATGCAAAGGAGAGATATCCCCCACCCTTCACCCTGTCATACCCCCAATCTATTCATGTGATGTTTTGTATTTTTATGGCAAATTATTAGGGGGGATGCGCCCCCAGGCAACATCACTGCATGTAGAGGTTGCTCCCCATGTACTCCTTATTTTTTAATAACACAGTGAATGAAAGATATAGATTTTCAGACAGTGTGAGCACATTATTTATCTTTTATGTCAACCAGTTGCAAATAACTACAAGTCTGTTTTGTGTTAGTATCTAACATGCGCACACACACACACACACCCACACTCACACATACTCTGCGGATACATCACTACACAGAGCCCACATTTACATTCAAGTACAGTCAAACCTGTTATAGCAGCCACCTTTTTATAGCAGCAAACCTGCCTATAATGGCCACCAAACATGATCCCTTGCAGAGAAAAGGAATGTAATGGAACCTGTCTATAGTGATCACCTTTCTACAGTGGCCACTTTGATTGGCAGTCATGGTACACAGGTTTGACTGTACATTTTCATGCTTCTAGCCGTTTTCCCCCTTTACCGGGTACTATGTGTGCATTTTTTACATTTCAAACTAACAAAATCGCCTGTTTGTGTATGCTGGTAAATTGTACTTTTTTGAAGTAGGATTTACATTCCTGAAATTTGAAGCAATGCAAATGTTGAATAACTTGTGTATTTACACAGCATTTTCACATTTTATGAAAATCAATTATATAACAATATGCAATTATTGTTATTTGGATACTTTGTATTTAATTTTTCAATAAATGCAGAAGCAACTGTTACAAAAAATGAAATACTGGGTGATTGATTCAACTTTTGGATGTGTGCAGATCATGTAGTGTCTCTGTGAATTTATTTATTTATTTATTTATTTATTTATTTTGGTATACATTTCAAACTGATCAGCAGCAGTGCTGAAAGGATCAGTGTACATTGAACATCAAAACATACATAGTATAAACAATACAATATAGCAATTGTTACATTCGAATTTGAATGAATTGGAACAACAAAATTTACAAAACTAAATCACTATAAAATAAACAAAGCTACATTACACAAAGAATAAATATCAGATCATTGTGCATAATTGTGTCTCATACATTGTCCACCTAGCCATTTGGTTGATCCTGATCTATGAAAAATACAATTGAGTTGGCCGACCCTTCAATACCCTGCACATAATAGGGGAAGCCTCTGTGAATCCAAGCAAAAGGAGGGTTAAAAGGACAATTGGCATAGTGATACACACTCACATTTCTTCATGGGTGTTATTAGCAACTTCAATCATACATTATATCAATAACCTTGTACAATTATTCTGAATCATATTATTTATTAGTATTTCATCTGAGAAAAACAATGGTTTGTTTGAGTTTTAAAAAATGATAAATTTATGTCATACACTATACAGGGAAACCCCGTTTAGCTCGCTTATAACGAGGTACCGTACTGCCCACTGATTTGAACTACAAATTAAAAGCATCCTTTTTCATTAAATCATAATTACCTTTATCACATGTAATAGGGAAGACATGAAAGATATATTATCAAATTTATTTTGATTGAATTTGAAAAAGATAACAGATTGTTGCTATGAGCACTATTCGGTCATTGTTACTTCCCGCAACAAAACTTATCTTTGTTGATACAGTGGAACCTCCTAACAAGAGGTACCGGATACAGCGATGATAATTTTACACGTCAAGGATCTTTGTATTTTATTATTTTTAAGCCCAGACACAAGATACCCGACATAAGGTATTCAATCCAATTGTGCCCGAGGTGCTTGTTATAATAAGGTTTTGTTAATTTTTGCCAAAATGTGTGCGTGAATAATTCCATGCTAAAGAGTTGTATTTGAGAAATGAACTGTTTATGATATCAATTTGAAGGCCTTATCGGTAGGGCCTTAACCCCTTGACCACAGGAACCAAGTGGGTTGTGTACAAAGTCTATGGGGATTTCATAAACTCGTAGGGAACGGGTTAATTTGGCATCAGCATGGTGAGGAATCTGTGGGCAATCACTGGCCGAACATCCCTGCCACTTCCCACGGTCGACGTCCACATCTAACATGTCTCATACGCTAGAAGTCCTGCTCCAATATTATGGTGTTTTCGCTCAGCGACGTACAGAGCTTTCAACGACGCAGGGAGTGATCTATTGCCCCGTTCACCGCGCTCAAATAACTTTCGTTGACAAGCAGTTTCGCTAATTTGGTGAAGGCGGACGTACATTCGTAGACTGCATGACGTCACATCTCGTTGTCACAAGCAATGTATAGACAACGCATGGCTGGCTTGTATTGTTAACACGCCAACTAATTGTCTATGTACTACACATGATAGCAATGTGCTGAATGTTTACCTCACTACAAGCATGTTGATTGATTGACCATAGAGCTGTATCGTGCCGTCGCATAATAACCGGAATAATTCTGACCAAAGTGTGTCGCAGATTTAAACCCAAGAACGGTCGGCCCGCTGTTACTGTAGGAAGTTCTTGATTTTGCACACGAACTGCAGGATTCCCCGTTTGCAAAAACCTGCTAGCTTAGTTCCTTGCTAATGGACGTTGTGGGTCCGTTTCCCGCAGGGTATGAGCATGGCGACTGAAGGGTCTGCGAGAACTTGGGTGTTGGCGGCCTGGTTATTTGTTCTGGGTGGTGTGGTATAGTGGGTGTGTAGAATCTTGATGGGTCTTGAAGAAATCTATAGAGAGGGTGAGATTTGTGAAAAAAGGAATGCAATCAGATAAATAGTAATGTGTAAGTCATGTCCACTTATTGCACA
The DNA here is from genome assembly GCA_037951105.1 of Echinarachnius parma. NCBI lineage: Eukaryota > Metazoa > Echinodermata > Echinoidea > Clypeasteroida > Echinarachniidae > Echinarachnius > Echinarachnius parma. Next base: position 40,585 of record JBAMJV010009516.1, read on the forward strand.
AAATGAACCACAAACATGTATTCATGTAGTAAAAATCGGATTTGATTTCTAATCAACATGGACCGAATTTGTTATTTTCCCTTCAGTTTGTTATTCAGCTGTTAGGATCGAAGCTACACTATAATTATTGACTCTAATTTTATTCCATTGTCAATTTTTCAGTAGCAGTTTTCATCTGTTTTTCAATCGGTATACAGTATACAGTATACAGTATGCCTAATGCATTTGTCTCTAATAAGCAAAATAATAAATCTAAGGTCCACATTCTGAAAATATTGCAGAGATACAAAATAAAATCATGCTAAAATAATTTTCATCATTCTGAAAATGGTGTAAGGGAATGCAAATTCTACAATGCATTGTGAATCTTTTCTCATGTCCAGTAATGTCGGCCCTTGTTTATTGAGATTTTCTGTTATATAACATAACAATCAAGCCCATGATAAGTTTTCAAAATATGCGCTCAATGCACATTCTTTCCTCCTCTGACATTTATCTGTGTTGTTTTCCCAGTTTCGAATCCCAGTGAGATCACTTTGTGCAAGTATAGCAATTGACACACAATGGTATGCCAAAATAAACTCTCATTGATTTTGCCTGCTAATTTGAAGATGAAATTCTAGTTTCAGAACACAGATCTATCATTTATCTCTGTCCACAGTCCAAGAAAAAGGTTCTCAATGAATTACCTTAACCATAAGTCAATCGGGGTCACCACCAGCACAAATCGTGTGAGTCGTGTCAGCATGCAGATTGCACGTCCATTCTATCGGTACTCGGAAATCCTCTATGTATAATGTCGAAGAGAACAGCCACATCCAATTCCAATGCTATAAAATGAGGATAAAAATCAAAAAGTTGCTTAATGATGGCAATTGGTATGGAAAGTCAATTGCCTTATGTAAGACAAAAAGAAAACACTGATCATCCAAGGTTTTTGATTGCCAAGCCTATTATCTAATCATTAGACTAATGAAAAAAACTTGTCCTGAAGTAAGAGATTTGCAGATTAGCCGGAATTTTCCATGGAGGCGGAGGGGGGGGGGGGGGGGGGGGTGAGGTGGGTCACACAAGGGAGCAGAGCTATGCGGCTTTGTACGGCAACAACATGGGCGGCGGGCCGGTACAGAAAGTTTGACATATTTGACGTAGTCGTACAACATTTCCGAAGCCGAGAGTATGATTTAGTATTGGTTTAAAATTTTCGACATTTTCGAGGCCGAGACCACGGTTCTTCGTACTTTACGAGGTCAAGACCGCTAAAGTATCATCTCGGACCAGTAAAAATTTGAAATTGGGAGGTGGATCAATCCACCCAATGCACCACCTGACCACCACAATTCACAATGACAATAATTTTTTTATTTTGCAACATTTCACTTTTGTCTTTTGAGTTAGACCAAGTACTACACAGACACAGTGCATTCCAGACCATAGACCTAACATTATCAAAAATGAGCATCGATAAAAAAAACACAAAAAACGGATTACCCATTCTATATCAAATTTGAGAAGGCCCATCATTTCATAATCGTAAGTCATAACAAAAGAGATATCAACATAACTAGATCGGCAAATCTATTGCTTTCATGGCCTCTTTGACATGATTATCATTGTCATTTTCACAGTGAAAAAGACAATAATAATGTCAAAGAGACCATGAAAGCGATAGATTTGTCGATCTACACTCAAACTTGAATTGCTGATTCTGTAATTGGGCTCTTGACTTGGGAGGACGTACCTTAGCCCGGGGCTTCGATCGGCGCTGAGTGTCCCGGCCGTGCATGACCGTGCGTGTCATCTTCGATCACCTGCAGCTTCTCAGACTCAGCTCTGCATGCATCTCAATTATCAACCAAATTGTTGTTTTTTCTTCCTGATGAACCTCTAGATCTCCTCCCAGGCCGCATTCTCATTCGCATTTTATTTGTAGATTCTCAAACGGTTTCTTCAACAAATTTGCTAGTGGTATTTAGTACACAATGCAAATATGCACAGTACTTCGCTCACTACTACCGCTGTAGCTGTACGCGTATCGTACACATATTACGTACGTACGGCTCTCTACGAACGTACGTCTATGACTAGCTGTATGCAATATAGCCGGGCGGGGATCGGGCACAATATAGCAGGCACGACAAGGTCAAAGGTCACCAAAGACGTTGATTAACGCTTTAGAAATAAAAGATTTAAATGATAATTATCTTCATACTAAAGGGACATTTGAACAAATCGAACCCTATTTTATTCCTCTCTTACCATAAGCTAAACAACACGGTAGAAGAGAAACGAGGAAGCTCCAAGTCATTTTTGTGGATTTGGACACTTTACCTGAATCACTTTAATGTGAAATATAATTATTGAATCAAATTAAATAAATATATAAAAACAAACATTACCATAAATAAATTATAGTAATAATACAATTAATACGCACAAATTAAACATTGAGTTAACCTAGATTCGTCGCTATTACTAAGGATATGATTTCCTGTGTGTGATTTTTTAATTAATTTTTCAGAATTACATTTTACGAATTAAGCGTGCATGCATAATTTGTATAATTATGTTAATTGGTTGCCAATTTTATGTAATATCAACAGGCAATACTTATTTCCAAATGATCTATTTCAAAACGGCTCCGAGATGGAACAATCCAGAAAAGGGCGCAGAAAACACACAATAGCGAACTGAATTAGCTAATGACTGCCTGAAAAAATTGACAAAATGGAAGTCGTAGGGCAAAATGTCAACAATCATTAACTTATAAACAATCAATTATAATCATTATGGTGATGCTGATCTGTTAATGATATAGTGATAATGTTGACGATGCCAATGATGGTGATGATGATCATGATTGCGATGATGATGATGATGATGATGATGATGAATATATTGAATAATATCGTGTAAAGAATCTTTTTGATAATGGCTCCCTTATTATTATAAAGATGACGACGATGAATCTTGATACTAAGGATGACGAGGATGATGGTGGTGATGATGATAATACTGGCGTTGATGGTATTGATGGTGATGAAGAAGGTGACACTACTGAGGATGATGATGATGGTAGTGGTGATGATAATGACGATGATGATTATCATGCTCCCTAGGCAGTGGAAAATGTGCACTTAATGTGCAGGAATGATTGCAGTGTATATCCGTTGACTGGGGTAATAATAATCGTGTAAAGCGCTATGATCCCCACGGGAATAGCGTTATATAAATGACAGTTATTATTATTATTATTAATTGTGATTGCGATGTTGATGGTGATGACGATGGCGATAATGACAATGACGGTGGTTATGGTTTCCCTGATGCCCATTAAGATGGACGATTGTGAATGATCGCTGATTGTATTAATTCAATAAACAACTAACTACACTTGGCTGTTCAATAACATCGACATCAATACAAAAATGAAGGATTATTACTAGTACATGGCTAAACATTAAAAGGACATCATTTGGTGCATAACTCTGAATGCCAAATTCCAGATCAAATACACCTTAATATGGCAACCGTGTAATCAGTCTTTCATCTTAATTTTGCGCAATGTATCTAGATAGTTTGGTTTAATCTTATTGGCGTAGCTACTGTGAGGCCAGGGCTGGGGCACATGCCCCCTTATTATTAAGCAAAAACAATACAAGTAAAGGCGTCGGAAGTACAGGGATGATGATGGCCCCAACGATGTATATGACGCCCCCTCCCCCCCTTCCCCCCTCCCCCACACACAACATATACATCAACATTAACATGCATGCAACATCCAGTAATCCATGTTTCGCTACTGTTACTAACGTTCCTTCATATGAATAGTTTTTTTATTTTAATAATGACATCTGTCGAATTTAGCGTGCATGCATACGTATTGTAATTTAATTGGTTGATAATTGTACGTCATATCAACATGCAACAAGATTTCTCAAATGATTATTTCCAAATGGTTCATTGAGTCATCAAACGTAAAGAACGGTGGGAATACTGCTTTAGATGCTGCACTGCTATAACGAAATCAGTTGCATATTAAGGAGACTGGGGCTAGGAAGCATACTGTTACACTTTTTGGTAAGTTTTATATTCGTATAAATTAATGCATTTTATACGTAAATATTAGTATACTCCCACTATTTGGAATTCAATGCAAATATAATGTGGTTTGATTGTTAAATGTATGGTCATGTTTATATCAGTGTAATTAAAGTGATCCATCAACTTTGACACATCAAACAGTTATCTCTCAGCCATTTTTATTGTACCTCGTTGGTTGGTTTGTGGTAACCGAAGCATGAAGTTGTCTTGAAATATGGATCGAAATATGGAGACATTTGTGATAAAAAGGCATTGCGTTCTAGGCAGTGGCGTAGCGTGGTCGAACTGATAGAGGGGCACAACACAACTATTATGCTTCCGATTGTTTGTATTTCAATTTTTTATTTTTTTTTTTGGGGGGGGAGGGGGCCATGTGCACCCCCCCCCCCCCCCCCCCCCCCTCACCCCCATGCACCCTCATCGTTACGCCACAGGGTCTAGGAACGCGATTGCAGTCAAAACCAATGCGCAGTTAGCTGACATCCATGTTAGTTTGTAACCTTAGGTAAACATTTAGGGGGTGAATATTGAGTTTGCGTTGTCGATCATCCAGGACATTTTACTCGTGGCAGGTCATTTAATAGTGAATGCGTCCTAACATTAAAATATAACTTGAAGAACACATTGTATTTTCTTTGGTGGCATATGACAACCATGAATTGACGAATGAATATCCTACTGGTGATTTATGTATTGAAGGCGCGGACTAATGGCGTGCCCCTACTGATAATTTAGGCCTATCAGTAACAGCTCTAATCACATATCACCGGATAACGTTAACCGACGCCCACCGGATAGCGAGATTGTCTGAGTTTTAAATCCGTTCGTCTCCGTCCGTTTGCATTTTTTCTGCCAGATTCTTGTTCGGCAGATGCGATGACTGCCAGACGTTGTCCGTTGTAGAGTATTATCCAGCGGACAGTTTGTGTAAATTGTATATCCACCGGTCATCCGTTTACGCTATTCGATGATATGTGACAACACCATAAACTAACCATTGAATAACTCATTCTGTTTTATTCTAAATCCACTAAAGGAAGCAAACTGCTGTTGCATCATGAATCTCACAGTGCCATTTAGCGCCTTACTCGTCATCTTCATACTCCGTGGTGAGTAAATTGTCTAACAATTATGTTTTTCAGGCCACTGTTATACTTCTGTCACCGGAACTTACCCAAGGGTCAATCAAATGCACGCGTTTCTTAAAGGGGAATGCAGACGTTCAATTTCGTTATCTGTACATCCCATTTTCAGTTTAGAGCTAGTAAAAAATAATATACACACTTGCGATTTCATTTTCGGACACATAATTTTACGTCCGTGCATTCCATTTCAAAATTAAGAGCAATGCGGTCAATGCGGTCAGACAAATGTTTACTTTTTTTTGGTTGCATTCAATTTCCTTTTGAGGAGCTCAGTTTCATACTTACTGTATTCAGTTTAATCAATGCTTCATATTTTCAACATAGTATGAAGGACTAGTACTCGTAGTTGGCATGTTCTTAGTTCATTTCGGTTAGCACATTTTGCATTGTTCTCGATCATTGCTATAAGAACAAATATTAAACTTCTTTTTGTAGGAATACTTTACTGTAAAGACTCAAAACGCTTGTATTGTCGTAGCCTTGGCGGATCGAAAGGAGAACGTGTACCAAACAACTGGTTCTTATTGTCTTTTTGTCCAGAAACGCTTTGCTGTGAAGAACCAACAAACTCGTACTGTCGGAGCATCGTTGGACCAAGCGGGCAACGTGTACAACTGGTTCCCAAACAGGGGAAAGTCTCGGCAGCCATGGACCGGGCTATGAGGGGAATATCTGCTGCTCAGTCGGCGCTAGTCTGCCAGGTGAATCTATCAGGTGAATCTAGTTTTGTTCCATGACAGTAACCTATTATTGTCAAATTATAATGGTAAACATACTACAGACTGGGTGTACATTAACATGCAAACAATATTAAGTTATTAGCGTGTATTCTGTTTGATAACACTTCTAAACAAAACATAAACATATCATTTCAACCCTCAATTTAACAGCTCATAATTTCATAACCAATAACCGTTTTAAGCTGTTGTTCCGACAAAATATTTATATGGTAAGATGTAAAACAATATGTTAAAAAAAGAGGTAACCATTAATCCATGGTTGATTAAGCACACATTAAAACAAAAATAGTCATGTTTCAAATTTCGCAAAAGTAGTGTTAATATTGCAGATTTTTTATATTCATAAATGTTGTATTGTATTGTTTTACACTTGCAATAAATGCATTCAACCACTTTGCCATGAGAAAATTAAAATGGATGGACTTTCAATCAGCATGTGTTCATTAACCATAAGCAGTGGCGTACCCAGGATATTTTCAAGGCGGGGAGAGAGGAGGAGGGGGGGGGGGTTATGTCGTCAGAAAATTTCTGTCAGCGGGGGGAGGGGGGGGGGGGGGGGTAGAGTCGTAAATTTGTTCCGTAACCGAGACCATGTACCTTCAACATTTTC
>JBAMJV010009517.1:0-36574 GCA_037951105.1 Echinarachnius parma
CTAAGTTATGAGGAGTGACTTGATATTATTACCGAGTAATTTATCATTTTGTCTGAATGTTAACAAGTTTCATAGAATGTGCACGATTCAAACTGTATCATCACTTTGGAAGGATTCATATTATAGAGATACAGTGTCAATTTCCATTATTTTCCAAAGATTACTTTGTTCACTACATGTTCTGTGTATGTTATCCATCGTCTGTCACCTACGATACTATGAATTACTGTTCAATTTCAGGGCCCAATAATTTGGGTCATGCTTCTTTTTTACTTCAAATATCAGACGTTATCATGTTTGTCTTAACCGACTTATCTCAAACTGTCTGGCATATTTCAATTTTTATGTAGTTCTTATCTTTTAACCGCAGATTTGAGTGACCGGTTATCACCGCCACAATACAGGGATGTTTGTATTACCTCAACAAATAATTGAAACGCATATGCAGAACGTAGTATATCCGTCTGATTACAATTAGAGGAAGTGAACCCGAAATCATATCAAAACGCAATAATAATGTTGCCAAGTATAGTTACAGAGTACACGTCATAGGATACAATGCCAGCCCGTACACAAAGAAAAATATGTTTCGCGGGGAATCGAACCCGGGACCTCTGGATTGCTAGACCAGTGCTCAACCATCGAGCCACAAAGACCCTTGAATGGAGGACGTTCCCATGTTTGAAATCAATATTATTATGATAACAAGGTTATAAAGGAACACACAATCATTTGAATGAAGGGATGAACAAAAAGAAGCAATACTAATGTCTCAACGTTTAGAATTTAGAACGGGGTGGTGGCAACAATACAAATTGAATTGGGGATCAACAACCTAATATGACATTTAATGCCAGTCTCCTGCATAACTATTTCAGATGTTAAGTCCTTCTTGAGTTAAACCTCCCCCACGAAGACCAGAGCCACGTACGCTCTCGAGTCAAGTGGGTCTTCCAAACTTCAAATAATTGAACGGGCTTGAAGAACTTGAGTCTGCAAACATCGGATTTGCAGGATCAACATGATGAATCCAGTCAGTCTTGGTGATGGAGAGGGGGGAGGGGAGGGGAGAGGTATATGGTGCAGATGGAAAAGGGGAGGGGAGGGGAGAGGTAAGGGTGCAGATGGAAAAGGGGAGGGGAGGGGAGAGGTAAGGGTGCAGATGGAAAAAGGGGAGGGGAGGGGAGAGGTAAGGGTGCAGATGGAAAAAGGGAGGGGAGGGGAGAGGTAAGAGTGCTGATGGAAACGGGGAGATGGGGAGGGGAGGGGGAGAGGTAAGGGTGAAGATGGAAAAGTGGGAGGGGAGAGGTAAGGGTGCAAATGGAAAAGGGGAGGGGAGGGGAGGGTGAGAGGTATAGGGTGCAGATGGAAAAGGGGAGGGGAGGGGAGAGGTAAGGGTGCAGATGGAAAAGGGGAGGGGAGGGGAGAGGTAAGGTGCAGATGGAAAAGGGGAGGGGGAGAGGTAAGGGTGCAGATGGAAAAGGGGAGTGGAGGGGGAGAGGTAAGGGTGCAGATGGAAAAGGGGAGGGGGAGGGAAGAGGTAAGGGTGCACATGGAAAAGGGGAGTGGAGGGAAGGGGTAAGGGTGCTGATGGAAAAGGGGAGGGGAGGGGAGAGGTAAGGGTGCAGATGGAAAAGGGGAGGGGAGGGGAGAGGTAAGGGTGCAGATGGAACAGGGGAGAGGTAAGGGTGCAGATGGAAAAGGGGAGGGGAGGGGAGAAGTAAGGGTGCAGATGGAAAAGGGGTGGGGAGGGGAGAGCTAGGGTGCAGATGGAAAAGGGGAGGGGAGGGGAGGGGAGGGGGAGAGGTAAGGGTGCAGATGGAAAAGGGGAGGGGAGGGGAGAGGTAAGGGTGCAGATGGAAAAGGGGAGGGGAGGGGAGAAGTAAGGGTGCATATGGAAAAGGGGAGGGGAGGAGGGGGAGAGGTAAGGGTGCAAATGGAAAAGGGGAGGGGAGGGGAGAGGTAAGGGTGCAGATGGGAAAAGGGGAGGGGAGGGGGAGGGGAGGGGGGGAGAGGTAAGGGTGCAGATGGAAAAGGGGAGGGGAGGGGAGAAGTAAGGGTGCAGATGGAAAAGGGGTGGGGAGGGGAGAGCTAAGGGTGCAGATGGAAAGGGAGGGGAGGGGAGGGGGAGAGGTAAGGGTGCAGATGGAAAAGGGGAGGGGAGGGGAGGGGAGGGGGAGAGGTAAGGGTGCAGATGTAAAAGGGGGAGGGGAGGGGAGAGGTAAGGGTGCAGATGGAAAAGGGGAGGGGAGGGGAGAAGTAAGGGTGCAGATGGAAAAGGGGAGGGGAGGGGAAGGGGAGAGGTAAGGGTGCAGATGGAACAGGGGAGAGGTAAGGGTGCAGATGGAAAAGGGGAGGGGAGGGGGAGAAGTAAGGGTGCAGATGGAAAAGGGGAGGGGAGGGGAGAGCTAAGGGTGCAGATGGAAAAGGGGAGGGGAGGAGGGGGAGAGGTAAGGGTGCAGATGGAACAGGGGAGAGGTAAGGGTGCAGATGGAAAAGGGGAGGGGAGGGGAGAAGTAAGGGTGCAGATGGAAAAGGGGAGGGGAGGGGAGAGCTAAGGGTGCAGATGGAAAAGGGGAGGAGGGGGAGAGGTAAGGGTGCAGATGGAAAAGGGGAGGGGAGGGGGAGAGGTAAGGGTGTAGATGGAAAAGGGGAGGGTAGGGGAGAGGTAAGGGTGCAGATGGAAAAGGGGAGGGGAGGAGGGGGAGAGGTAAGGGTGCATATGGAAAAAGGGACGGGGAGGGGAGGGGGAGAGGTAAGGGTCAGATGGAAAAGGGGAGGGGAGGGGAGAGGTAAGGGTGCATATGGAAAAGGGGAGGGGAGGGGGAGAGGTAAGGGTGCAGATGGAAAAGGGGAGGGGAGGGGGAGAGGTAAGGGTGCAGATGGAAAAGGGGAGGGGAGGGGAGAGGTAAGGGTGCAAATGGAAAAGGGGATGGGAGGGGAGGGGGAGAGGTAAGGGTGCAGATGGAAAAGGGGAGGGGAGGGGAGAGGTAAGGGTGCAGATGGAAAAGGGGAGGGGAGGGGAGAGGTAAGGGTGCAGATGGAAAGGTGGGAGGGGAGAGGTAAGGGTGCAAATGGAAAAGGGGATGGGAGGGGAGAGGTAAGGGTGCAGATGGAAAAGGGGAGGGGAGGGGAGGGGAGGGGGAGGTAAGGGTGCAGATGGAAAAGGGGGAGGGGAGGGGAGAAGTAAGGGTGCAGATGGAAAAGGGGTGGGAGGGGAGAGCTAAGGGTGCAGATGGAAAGGGGAGGGGAGGGGAGGGGGAGAGGTAAGGGTGCAGATGGAAAAGGGGAGGGGAGGGGAGAAGTAAGGGTGTAGATGGAAAAGGGGTGGGGAGGGGAGAGCTAAGGGTGCAGATGGAAAAGGGGAGGGGAGGGGAGAAGTAAGGGTGCAGATGGAAAAGGGGTGGGGAGGGGAGAGCTAAGGGTGCAGATGGAAAGGGGAGGGGAGGGGAGGGGGAGAGGTAAGGGTGCAGATGGAAAAGGGGAGGGGAGGGGAGGGAGAGGGGGAGATGTAAGGGTGCAGATGTAAAAGGGGAGGGGAGGGGAGAGGTAAGGGTGCAGATGGAAAAGGGGGAGGGGAGGGGAGAAGTAAGGGTGCAGATGGAAAAGGGGAGGGGAGGGGAAGGGGAGAGGTAAGGGTGCAGATGGAACAGGGGAGAGGTAAGGGTGCAGATGGAAAAGGGGAGGGAGGAGAGAAGTAAGGGTGCAGATGGAAAAGGGGAGGGGAGGGGAGAGCTAAGGGTGCAGATGGAAAAGGGGAGGGGAGGAGGGGGAGAGGTAAGGGTGCAGATGGAACAGGGGAGAGGTAAGGGTGCAGATGGAAAAGGGGAGGGGAGGGGAGAAGTAAGGGTTGCAGATGGAAAAGGGGAGGGGAGGGGAGAGCTAAGGGTGCAGATGGAAAAGGGGAGGAGGGGGAGAGGTAAGGGTGCAGATGGAAAAGGGGAGGGGAGGGGGAGAGGTAAGGGTGTAGATGGAAAAGGGGAGGGTAGGGGAGAGGTAAGGGTGCAGATGGAAAAGGGGAGGGGAGGAGGGGGAGAGGTAAGGGTGCATATGGAAAAAGGGACGGGAGGGGAGGGGGAGAGGTAAGGGTCAGATGGAAAAGGGGAAGGGAGGGGAGAGGTAAGGGTGCATATGGAAAAGGGGAGGGGAGGGGGAGAGGTAAGGGTGCAGATGGAAAAGGGGAGGGGAGGGGGAGAGGTAAGGGTGCAGATGGAAAAGGGGAGGGGAGGGGAGAGGTAAGGGTGCAGATGGAAAGGTGGGAGGGGAGAGGTAAGGGTGCAAATGGAAAAGGGGATGGGAGGGGAGGGGGAGAGGTAAGGGTGCAGATGGAAAAGGGGAGGGGAGGGGGAGAGGTAAGGGTGCAGATGGAAAAGGGGAGGGGAGGGGAGAGGTAAGGGTGCAGATGGAAAGGTGGGAGGGGAGAGGTAAGGGTGCAAATGGAAAAGGGGATGGGAGGGGAGGGGGAGAGGTAAGGGTGCAGATGGAAAAGGAGAGGGGTGATAAGACTAAACAAAATATAAAAAAGAGAAGAGAAGTGCGGAAAGAAAAGAGAACTGTAAGAAAGTAGACGTAATAAAATGTCAAATATATCAACAAAATACATGTGGTATTATTTGCAAATGTTCCTGATTCAGATGAAACTTAACGCAAAGTTGAAGAATATGGAATGCAAATGAAATTTATCGGAAACGGTCGGTTGTCATAAATATTCTGCGTAATATTGAGTTGATTGAATAGTTGCAAGCTGCAAGAAAGAAAGAAAAAAATAACAAGATAAAACTGTTTTATAAAACACGTAAATCCCTAACAAAAAATCTTTTGTAGAAAATAAGAATCACCATGAATTACGGAGATACTGATTGTACTTCCTTCGCAGTATACCAGGTGAATGAAAGGCGTGTGTGGCATAAAGAGAAAGTGTTACTTGTATAAATATTTTATGATTAAAATGGTTAGGATAATGAATACTTTCTCACTTGATTAGAACATGAATAGTTAAACGTGGGATAAGATTTGTTTCTCCTATCACATAGATGCGAAATTTCGCGGTATTGTATGAGATATTTATACCCGCCTGCTTCCTTTTTCTAGATTGTAGACTTGGTTACGATTTGATTCCTTAATTTATACAGACATTCTATATTATTATGTAAGAAAAACATTCGAGCGGAGTGGTCTGTTGGTACCTTTATGTGAAAATGGTTAAGTTTGTACAATAACATTTTGGATTCAACCTCAGAATGCTGACTTATACATGTATAATAGAACCACAGACGTACGAGACGAGGATGATGTGTGTGTATCCCATTCTCAATTATTTGGGCATACTCATCTCTACATATTCATAATTATGTGGAATACCTGAAGAACAAAAAACGCTCTGCATGGCATTTTTTTAATAGCATATTTAGTTCAGTCAAACAACAAACGTGTTTTGAGCAGCACAGCTGCAAACTAATATCACACACACGCACGCGCAGAGACAAACAAAACAGACCACCTTTATAGCATGTTTGTTTGTTCGTTCGTCGTTATTGGAGTTTTATTTCACAATGACACGTATATTCACGTATTTAGCATCCGTCCTTGCTTCACCTGTTCACAAGTACTCGTCTTTTGAGGAACAAGTTTGTGTTCGAAAGGATTTCTACAAACATTTTCAACATTAGGTATCCAACAGCGAGAGTTCTACGCACTTGGACAAAAGCGCGCTAATTAATTCCTGTGTCCTCCGCAAAATGGACAAAAAGTCATATTAAAGATGAAGAAACGGAGGCCTAACTGTTCAAAAAGTGTAACTGAGTTTCTTATTGTTGGCTTACAAGATCTAAATACTATTCTCAGTTTTAAGAGACGTACAATACCAGGAGGGATCGTATCAACAGGATTAAGTTTTGTGTCCAAACGGATGATCGCAAACTTCTCAATCCGACGTCCAACAGAGAGCGCAATTCACACTCGAACAAAAGCTCGCTAATTCTTGTGTCCTCCACAGTATTAACAGAAGTCTTACAATGGGTGTACAGAAGTAATTGGGGTTTATTTTAGGTGGAATTGTGTATAATACTTGTTTGTATACTCGCCGAATGTACAGAAGTTTTACTACTGTTTGACAAAAATGATTTCGGCTAAGTTTATCCGCTTATCTCCAATGTCTTCTAGTAACAAAGACTGACTATTCTTTTAAGATCCACATTCTGTTAAAACTCCCACGGTGTATTTGGGAGGAGCAACTTTTCAAGTAAGAAGCACTTAACGAAAGAAGTTGAAAATATTAACATAGTTAATAATTATTTTGCCCACACAACCGTGCAGGGAATGTGCCCTCATTAGTTATTTAGTGGGAAACTTCAGACTACCTTGACCGCTCTTCAAAGTTATCTTGAAATACAGTGTTTTCAGTTTTGTTTGATATAAGATAAGAACTTGATCATAAACATGATTAGCGGGTCAATGAAGACAACGAAGATTCGTAACAACAATAACCCTCTTACTACTACGTGGACATTTTATATAATTAATTTGGTGCAATACAGCGGTTCATGATCAACTAATTAACAACCTTGTAATATCTCACTCTATTATCAAGATTAATTTTAAGAGTTTTGAATACGTTAATATTCCGGTAAAGTGCCTTGTGCACGGATTAAATCATCAAAGTATGGGGGCAAACCCCTTTTCGAGTAAAATCGTCTCACTTCGGGCAAATTCAGCTCATTCGTGTTAATACTGGGGTAAGCGACCTCACCCCCCCCCCCCCCCCCGCCCCGCCCCCCCCCCCCACCCCCTCCCCTTGATAATTTTACCAGGACGCCCATGTCTCCTTCCTTTCTGGCTTTGAGTTGGCCTGTCATCACCTAATAACATATTTCTACCATTGTTTTTATTAAAGGGACTTAGTAACATTGTCCAAATTCTCAAAATCCAATTGGAATTCTAGCGGTTCCCTCATACCTTGTTATATTCGTATTAACAATAACAGCATGGGACAGGTTTTGGTTTTTCAAATTTCCCTTTAGTTAAAAAGATATTTACGATTGAAGTGTTCAGATGTTAAATTATCCACTGGACCGCAAAAACCGTGTACAAAGTAAGTGCAATGAGTTAGTGAATATCACTTTGTATTTTTGCTCATTACTCGGCCATATAACGTCCATTTAACTTGCAATGTTCACACAACACGCAGTGGACATATCAGATAACAATATTGTATCAACCACTCATCACTTTTTGCACATGTCAACAAAGTTACTAGATCCCTTTAAAATATACATTTTTAGGTCCATTCAACTTAGAAATCTTAGAACTCTACACGTTCACACGCTGTCACAATATGTTGTTCATGAGTTTTGACACAAAATTCTGTTAATGTTTTTTTTTTGTACATGTATGTGTATGTTAAATCAATTTGTGTTTGAATGTAGCTGGGTTAAACTTACTTATGATTACGCTTGTATCCGTTCATGTAAATGGTTGTGAGTTTTTTTAAGTTTGAGCTGCTTGCCGAAACTGCAGTTCAGCTCCCATGTCGTGTATGTAATGCAGTGTAGACCGGCACAACTGTTTGCAAAGTTCCACCCTAATTACCATTAGCGAGAAATCAGTCTGCATTTAAAGTGGTGCAAAATGTTTGCACTATATAAGCTCATTGAAAGGATGTATATAATGTATGTGCACTTAATTGTTTAATGTGTTTAATTAGTTCCAATCACATTCCGATAGCAATTAAAGCGAAAGTGCTAACTGTTTGTTATCGGGGTTTTCAAGTGATCTAGTAAATATGTTGACATGCGAACAAGCTTCGAATCATACAATCGGACGAAGCGTCTCTTATCACGCCATAAATTCGAGCTAACTCTCGATGTGTGATATCGATCGGCTTTCCCCCTTGCTTCCAAAGCAGGATAAGGATTATACGGAAAACAATCCGTCCCTCGGATAGGACGATAATGGAGGTCCCATGTATGAGATAGTCACATCTCATGCACGGAAAAGATTCTATAGTCTACTTCTCGAAGAGAATAGGGCGATTGCTCGATACACCACATCCTACACATCACAACCAAATGAAAGTGACAGAATAATCAGCTAGAATTGATTGCGGTCACTATACGGAAGAGGAAGAGAAAGAAGAAGATGTCATTTTAATGCAAAATGACATTAATTTGCTAAGTCATTTTGCAATAACTTAACTGTAAGCAGTCGAAAATCTCCCACAGACACTTTCGAATCCAAAAGCTTCAATCATAAATATCTTTATAATAAAAGAGAAATTCGAAAAACCGAAACATGTTCCCTGCTTTGTATTGATAGTACGAAAACAAGGAGGTTTGTGAGAACCGCATAGACACGATATAGTTTTAAAGGGATAGTTGAGTTCTGGTAAGGAGAGTACAGTTTTGGTGAAACTGAATTTTAGTAACCAAAACCTGCATCATTACATTACAAACTAATAGTTATAACTAGAAAAGAACACAAAATTACAAATGACGTAGTAAAGATCATGTTATCATTCAAAAAGAGCCGTTAAAACGTAAGAGGGCGCTCTCTAAACACTCATCGGTTTCAACCATTTTGAATAAAATATTGTGCATGTGATGTTTTGTTGAAATAGTGATTAGATAGAGAAATAACCAACAATTACGGAACGTGCGCTATATAAGTAGCCACCATTATTATTATTATTATACATATTTTATAACTTTTTGAAAAGAGGAAGCATTTTTTTGAATTTGTAACGGTCGGTTCAAAATTCTCTAATAAACCTGGGGCCCCAGCTTTATTAAAAATTGTTATATTTATGGATATTTCAGCCGTCTCTGAACCGATTTTGATCAAACAAAGATGATTTTATTATTGAAATATTATGCTCTTTCAAATTTTACACTCAGTTTTTCATTACCTCACAAAAAACTAAGTAGTCTAGCGCCCTCTCTACCAAAACTCAACTATCCCTTTAAGTACGCATAGGGGGCTTTCAGTGGTGGCAAATTCGTAACACATTCTGAAAGATTTTGTGGATGAATCCGCATGCTTTGTAAACACAATATTTGTGTTTACTTAATAGTTAATTAAAATTACTACATTGATACAAATCTACAATGATATAAATAAATTAAGCCTGGTTCCTTGCCTGAATGCCAATGTACATAATGTACAGTCATGTAGATACAATTTATTTCACACATATATACATTATGTTGTGTGTGAAGTAACATACAAAACAATAGACATGATTATGTGGCTAGTGTGACTTGAGTAGACCCTGGTACTCAGAGGGTTAAGGGGATGTGTGCTAGACCCCGTTTACAGTGAAAAAAAGGCCGGGCCGAGACGCGTCTCGGCCCGGCCTTTTTTTCACTGTAAACGCTCAAAAGGCCAAATGCGGGGCCAAAAGTGGCCGCGCATTGGGCCCCGCTCTGGAGGTAGTCTCGGCCGCGGCCGAGACGCGTCTCGGCCCCGCTTTTTCTCACTGTAAACGCACGCAGGGCCAAATGCGGTACCAAATTGGGAAAACAATTCATTGCAAATAACGCGCCTTTGTTCTGTGACCCCGGCGTGCCTCCAAAATAATGGTTTGTTTACATGCAGAGCGCCACTACGACAAGATATTGAAAGGGCGGCCGGGCCGCGAGGGCCGAGACCGCCACTGTAAACGCACCAAAATTGGGGGGCCGAGTACCGCAATTTAAGCAGGGCCGAGACGCGTCTCGGCCCGGCCCTGCCATCGATATATACACATATATACACATATATACGTATTTTTATATCGATGGGCCCTGCACTGTAAACGGGGTCTAAGATCGTCAGATGGGTGGCCTGGCCATCACATCACATTATACACGTTTTTTGCACATTTACAAATCCTTTATGTCAATTTTAATTATTCGGGGATTTAACTGGCTTAGGAATATCGCCGAAAGTGACCTTGCTAACTTCAAGAAGAGAAATGAAAGTCTGGTGTATCCTCAAAACAAATAAATAGGAGGGGGGAAATCTCGCAGGATTGAAGGAAAGGAGGGTGTCATTGGCGGTTTGCAAAAGCACGAATGTATACCCTGCATGATGGTCAGTTTCCCTTGTACTGTGTTGCGTTCGTTTCTTCGTAACACAATTGTCACGGATTAATAGGAGATCTGGAAACAGAATGAGTACCGGTACGTGTTATAAGAATTTATCAAGAGCACGAAATCTAACACAGATTCTTATCAGTTTCTTAAGGATCAATAAATCATATTTTTTAGGCAAACGGTTCTAAACGTGTTTTTTTTTAGAAAGGAAGGGTCATCTCACATGTTTGAAGGAAAGAGGGATCGTGTTATTGGCGGTTTACAAAAGCACGAATGCAGGCCCCGGTCAGTTTCCCTTGTACAGTGTTGCGTTCGTTTCTTCGTAACACAATAATGTCACGGATTAAACTGAGATCTGGAAAAACACAAGGAGAACGTGTTAATATAAGGGTTATTTTACAAAAGCACGAAATGTAACAAAGATTCTTATCAGTTTCTATCATCATACTTTATTTGTTCCCATACACCAAGCGACAACAAGTTTCAAGGAAATAATTATTTACTTTTATTATAAAGCGTTTAGAGCGAGCATTATTAAACAAAACAAAGAGAGAGAAAATATTACCATTTCTAATGCAAGAATTAGGCTCTGTTTATTCACTTACTGGAATCCACATTGAATATATTTGTGGTTGTTATGTCGGGCAAAGTTTTTAGCCGGTAATATTCGAGCAAATGTCGATATAATTCTGACAAAAATGACATACTCGTACACTGTTCGCGGGAAAATAATCTTTGTGGAAATTATATATTTTGGGGGGACTACAATAATTGTCTAATTTTCTGGATAAACGATACTTTTGAGGGTTGGTTGTGTGAAAATGTATTTATTTATTTATTTATTTATTATTTAATTATTTTGGTATACATTTCAAACTGATCAGCAGCAGTGCTGAAAGGATCAGTGTACATTGCACATCAAAACATACATAGTATACATAATACAATATAGCAATTGCTACATTCGAATTCAAATGAATTGGAACATTAATGTTAAGTACTACACAAAGAACAAATATCAAATCATTGTGCATAATTGCTAATCAACCACATTACAACAATGAGTAGGACGTTATTCAATAGAGGCAACCGATCTCAGCTCCCACCCCCATCGCCGGACACAAAGATTATCTGTATGCCCTGGTCACGTTGGACCCACGACAGGTTCACGACACGTTCGCGACAACAATTTGGGGGATTTTGTGGCTTGTTTAGTGATGTTGTACGTTAGTCGCACGACGGTCGTACGAATAAATGGGTGTCTTTCGACGAAAAATCTGTCGTGGCATGAAATTCGGACTACCCTATTTTATACCACGACAGACCCACGAAATGTTTGTCTTACTGTGTCATGATAACATCGTACGACAATCGTACGAAAATGACATGTTGTGGATGCCAAAAGTTTGGTGTCATATGATAGACCTGCGATATAACCACGAAATTGTCTGACTTCTCTGTCTGTTCCTGACGTGAAAGCTTAATTTCATGATCACTTCCACGACAGTCGTACGAAATTTAGCCACGACAGAAAATGTACACTTCGTACGACAGACCCACCACACAGAACCATGGTGGGTTTCATTTTGACCAGGGCTGTACCTGAATCGAATCTCGTAGATGAAGCCTTGTATTGTATCAAAATCCACCTCAGACAAAAGCACACCTGCACGGGTTTCATTCAGGTAAAAACACTCCCACATTTCACGAAAAGGTTTGATATTATGTTCGAGATTATTTTCTATCAAACACCGGTGTCGATCTGTCGGCAAATAGCGAGATCTTGGATGTATAAAGCACTCTAATACGAAACGTGTTTCAAGGGATTTGGGAATTTGTAAAGGGATTTTCGGCAGGTTTCCGTGAATATAGCCTTGGTTTGGGTTTCTACAACGGACATATAATAGTAATTGGACGGTGTAGAAGACAGAAACGCAACCGTTCATGAAAAATCCAAACAATATTATTGTGATCAATGGGTTAATGTTTGTTTTACTGAGATCAAAGGATAAAGAATACAACGTACTTTGACACTTATTCCATAGTTGATGACTTGAAACATAGGTCTGCCGAAAAAAAATCCATGAAAATAAACACAGTAGTGATTTAAGACTAATTTTCTGATGCCAAATCTCACTTAGCAGCCAATTTTCGCCCCACCCACATTTAGGGTCCGGAATCGGCAGCGTGATTGACATGTGATTGACAATTCATTGGCTTACGTCATGACGCGTCATCTACAGAATTTAGTTCATTAGTCCGTTCTTTAGATGACGTCACATTTTGGCGATTTAAAAGGGGCGTTCCCAGGACAATTAGATATTTACTAATTACCCCAAAATTGATTGATTTCATGAGAAATGACTGCCAATTTCCTTTTCTTCGGGAAAAATTACATGTAGAGAGCCGAATTGTGAAATTAGGCCATCTAGACGCTGTAGTTCCTTTAAGACATGCTGTTCCATACGTTAACATAGTAAATAAATAGTAAATGGTTGTAGTGTCGTACGTATGCAGAACAATAAACAATCATTCTAATAATATTGAAGATAGAATAATCGTCCAAACAGCCTTGAAACATGTATAATTTCTATATGTACTTGGATTATCTTTTTATTTCATTCATGTAATTTCACATTTTCATTTTAAGCTATATAAGCCAGAGACACATTTGAATTTTTCTTCTTAATGCATTACTCTACACAAACTGACCATTATCTATTATCTAATTTGAAAATGTTGCTTTGTTTTGAGACAAATAATGCGAAGTTTGGAAACTTGGTTCGTTCCGGTATACATGGTATATAACATTATTATAACACTCACACAAAATGTTCGTTTACAACTTTGATTCATGAAAACAAAATTTTCTTGGCTCAATTTTTAATTTATATTATTATTATTATTTTTTACATTTGGCTATTTATCATTCTTTTTTAGTTTGTTAATAAAACAGGCATGTTTAATCTTTAAGTAGGTTATCTTGAATCTCGAAGAAATAACAATTAAAATATAGAAGAAGGCCGCCGCGCGTCTGGGATGTGGTATTCATTAGAAGGCCGGAAATGTAGTCTGCAACTTACAAGTAACAAGAAACTTGTTCGTTTTCTTTAGAGAGTTACAACACATGTCACAACATACATAAATGCGTGGTAGACTATATGCTTCAGTGGCGTAGCCGGGTTGGACTGATGGGGGATGGGAGGGGGGGGGGGTCACGTGAATTTCTCGGGACACACCTTTGTTTTTCATTA
Organism: Echinarachnius parma; assembly: GCA_037951105.1. Lineage (NCBI taxonomy): Eukaryota > Metazoa > Echinodermata > Echinoidea > Clypeasteroida > Echinarachniidae > Echinarachnius > Echinarachnius parma. Next base: position 13,325 of record JBAMJV010009517.1, read on the forward strand.
ATTGGTTTGTATAAATTAGTTCGTTACCCTTATTTTCTGCATTGATTTTTGTTGAACCATACGGATTACGCCCCCCCCCCCCCCCCACGTGACCATTGTCTTTCTGTGTAGGCTTTGTCGCGCTTTTAATAATATACTTGCTCAAGAGCGCATAATATAGGTGAGAACATAAGGGGGGCACTGGGCTACCCTCCACGTGAGGAACTTTACCCCTCCCTCCCCCATCTCCACCCCATGGGGAGAAAACAAAAATATAAAACTGCATTTTATTTGTATTATCTCCTGACACTAATCGAATCGACTGATGATGTATATTCTCCCCTTGTTTGTGCTCGTTCCCTATTTTTTGGTTCATTTTGCCGCCAAATAACACCAACATTAAAGGGATAGTTGAGTTTTGGTCAAACTTAACTTTAGTAACCAAAACCTGCACCATTACGGTCCAAACTAATATTTATAACTCCACCATGCTCGAAAGGTATACACAATTACAAACGACTACGTCAAAACCCTGTTATCATTATTTTAAAAAAGAGCTGTTACAACTCAAGAGGGCGCTCTTTAAACACGCATTGATTTTAGCCATTTTTCATACAAAATTGTGCATATTGTGATGTTTTGTTAAAATAATGATTCAATAGAGATATCATCAACAACTATTTAAAAACCTATTTGGATTTTTTTCAAAGTAGTCTATAAGCGTTTTTGTGTATTATTCTAAAAAGTCAAAATGTCCCCCGGCCGGTAGACTTAAGCCCACCGCACACTACACGATCCGACCCGAACCGACGAACGATTCAGTATCTGAACAATATTACATGCATGTAATACACGCGTATGGCTTTAGTTCAGATACGCAGTTGTTCGTCGGATCGGACTCGGATCGTGTAGTGTGCGGTGGCCTTTATGAATAAAATATCTTGAACTCATATGTTACAACTATGAGAGCATTTGAAAGGAAATGATGCTCATTTTACATGTTTTATTCAATGAACTTTCAAATGGAATTAAAACGAACCAATTTAAATAGTGTCAAGGGGCATTTCGGGAAGTACCAATACTCAAGTATACCTTTAACACCAAAGTTACACCAATACCCACACAACACCAACAACAGCATTATTTGGAGAGAATAAAGTAAAGAAGAATAGTTCTTAATATAACATTAGATTCTTTTTGCTAACATCTACATTTTATCAAACCTGTTTTGGATGCAGGTTGCACCATTACCATTACGATAAATCGTTCAGTCCCACCCCCCCCCCCCCCCCTTCCCCTCCACACGCTGCGCCGCTTCTTTTAAAAGCGAGCATCTTCACTAATAAGTACTGTCAGATTGTCACAATCGCAACTGGAGTTTGGATGGGTGACGAATTCTACCTTCTTGTCTTTAAAGGCAGACGGTGCCCTGATTGTCATGTCTAGTAGCAGTTGGAGGAAAATCCCCGATTCGATATCCCACCTGGGGATTCGTGTCTGGGTTTTGCCAGCGGGCCCGAGTGACATCATTATCGTTCTCTGCCCAATATCAGAGATACAGCGAACAAAAGAATATGTCCTTTATCATATTTATAACAAATAGGTATTTCCACGTTTAGTGCGCTATTAAAGAGTTACATGAGTTCGGAGTTAGGATTGGTGTATATGGGGTTAGTTGGGGTCAAGTTGCATGGGTAAAACGAAAGTTGTAGGCATCAAGTTGTAGAACTTGGACCAAATGTTTATAGACAAAATGAACTATAATCTCAATGAATGCATAACACATATATTTAAGGATATTGTATTTAGTGCCCTGATTGTCGTGCCTAGCAGGGGAGGAAAGTCTGGAACCCCCCCCCCCCCCCCCCCCCCAACCCCATCGCCCGGTTCGATCCCACCTGGGGATTCTAGTCTGGTGTTTTCCAGTGCATCCGATTTACATCATCATTGTTGATAATTATTGTTCTCTTTCTCAGCTCAATGGCAAGGCAAAGATAATACAACTGTATGTTCATGCGCTGTAATCAATATGACTAGGAGTTGAGATAGGCCTTAGGTTACGGTGACGGGTTAGTTTTAGGTTTGGGGTTTATGGTTAAGTTTGGAGTTTGAGAAATGGAACTTCCGGTTAGCAAGTTGTAGAACAAAATGAAGTATGCGTCAAATTGAACACGATTTTTATTTCAATACAATTCTCACTATTTTTAGAGAAAAAATATCTTTAAAACGAGCGTGTCAAATGTTACCACGTACCCATGGTAACGTAATGTATACTTATTTTGTAATAAAACTGGTGCATGTTGTATCCTACCTGTCTGCAATATCTCAAAACATAGAATAACGATTATAACGTGTGTAAATGAATGTGGGATAGAAGTTCTCTTGACATTTATTATGATAATAATGTATAAATCATAAATGTTGTGGCTTTACATTCTTGTGTACTTATCTTTACTATGTTTCCTCATAACAAATAAAAAAAAAAACATTTATATGACACCAACATTCAGAAATGAGATAAAACAGAAGGAAATGGGTATGTTGTCCGGAAATAAAACGTGATTTAGATACGGATTTCTGTTCCCTCTTTCAAAGATAAGACTCTGATGGTGGCATAGTCTATTTGGCGGCTCGCTAATTTGCTAACTTGTTTCCCGTGATAAAGATGAGTTATAGATCAAGTGGGCATTGGTAATCTCAACATCACCCGCGTCGTTTTTTTATTTTTTATTAAAGATGAACTAATAACATACTTGTCATGATTTCGTTATAACGTACATTTTGACCAAGGGAACATCCGCCTGAACATAGGCGTAAGAGGCGGGGTGATAGCGTCCTGGGGTGGAGCCTCTAATATTCTGGCAAAATGAGCTCATGTTGGGGGGAATCGTGTCAATTCTGGGCAATTAAAGGGACATTATCCAAATCCTCAAAATCCAATTGGAATTCTAGCGGTTTCGTCATACCTTTTTTTATTCGTATTAACAATAAAAGCATGGGACAGGTTTCGGTTTTTCACATTTCCATTTCGTTCAAAAGATATTTACGATTGAAGTGTTCGGATTATGAAATTATCTACGGGACCTTTTCAGTAGTGTACAAAGTAAGTGCAATGACTAAGTGAATATCACTTTGCATTTTCGCTCATTTCTCGGCCAAATAACATCCAATTAACTTGAAATTTTCACACATTACTTTCTGAACATATCAGATCACACCAATACACATTTTATTAAAACACGCATCACTTTTTGCACTTGTCAACAAAGTTACTATAATATCCCTTTAAACCCTGTAATTTTCGGGCAAAGTCGTGTCATATTCTGACAAAGTCATGCAATGTTTGGGCATTTCATATGATACGGGCAGCTAAGAGGAAGGATGATATATCGCCAGTGTTTCATGTCATAATAATACTAGCAATACACACATTTTTACTAAGCGCATATACGTCCTTATACGTAATTATGCACTTGTATTATTACACTGGCTTGTATAAAATGAACCGAGAATGGTGGCTTAGCGGTTTGAGTGTCCGCCTCATACACGGGAGGTCCCGGGTTCGAACCCAGACCGGGTCATACCAAAGACTTAGAAAATTGTACCTTCTGCCTTCTAGCTATATAGGCGCTCGGCATTTATAGAATGGAGCAGGGGAAGGTTAATCACAAAAGTTACCAGAGGACTGGTCCCCTTCTGTAACTTACGCTACATTTACTAGTAGACGTGTGGCCTAGGGCTAATGCATCGGAGATAGGCGCCGCCTTATGTGCCAAAATTGACACGGGAAGGACTAACTTGCATAAAATGTACGTTGTATTTTGCTTTAGACCTCAGCCTGAGTATTCCATGTATTCTCGGGACCAGTCCTGAACTCTAGCTCTTGTTGTTACGTTATTACCATGTTATATATAAAAAGAACTGCAATAAACATGAGTGGCACATTCCCAAACACACACCCCGCTGGCCCCACTCAATTAGCCCATAATGTGTTACTGGGGTGTGTAATTCAGTGTAATTAAAAGCCAAAGGTGACGCTGTGAGTTCTAAGGTTGCACCTCCCGAAATATTTGGATGACCCAAATAAATCAATGCACCATTTACAGAGTTACGCTTTAATCAAGACCATTCAATCATTATTTTTTGTAAAGAATACAATGCAATTATTACATGTATTATATCAGCATTTTATTTGCATAAAGACTTACAAGCCTGCAAATCCACAATGATTTATAAGCTAAGCGTTGTACTTCTGATGTATCGTTGATTTCAATGGCAAAAATAATACAGGTGAATTCCTTTTGTATAAGTAGCCTATTACATAATTAAATCATGAAGTATATCTATGTTTTTATATGTTTTTTTTTTTATATGTTTACAATTGAAAAAAAAATCAAATGACGCTTGAAGCATAAAGTAAGCATGATACGTTTTTATTTTCAGAACATTATACTCATAAACTATAACATATTACTAGATTTAGAGCTTTTTCCTCCTGTTTACATCGTTCAATAAAACTTCAATAAAACTTTATAAGATTATAGTACTCGTCATACACGTTGCTCTGCTCTGTACTTTAGGGTTATTCTTGTACGCCGAATTGTCAAATACTCACCTGTTGTTCAAAATGTTGTAAATTGGCAAACTATTGAGATGGCGGCAATCTAAACTAATTTCGTCTGACAATGAAAGAAGTTGTTCGATATATCATCAGTCCCTGACTGATTGTACTTCTTTATAAATGTGTAAATCAAATAACTGCATTTGATCATCTTATTGAGAAAAAAACCTGTCCATATAACAATTTATATTGTTTTATGCACAAACGCGACATCGCGGTCACATCCAATGGCGTATGTAGCGCGGTCGGACTGATTTGGGGGGCACAATTTATGTATTCTTTATTTGGTGATATCTGTATTACTTATTTTGCGGATTACAACAATAGTTCGCACCAAAATGTTGACTGTACTCTATCTTTTGAAGGATCCCCCTTACGTTTGTATTTATTTTTCACATATACTTCGGGGAACGTGAACACATGCCCCACCCCGCCCCTCCCGGCTGTGACTACGCCACTGGTGACATCTAGGTGCATTATGCGAATTATACAACAAAAGTTCTTATCAGTAATTGTCCTATTATCATTTCCAATATTGACACAACACGTGGTCCGGCCAAATTGGGGCTTACCTGGGAATATCCGAGGCCAGCTGTTTATGGTTGGAAATGACTTGTTGTGAGTCACGATTTCATTGCATACGGCATGGTCCGTCGTGTTTTTCCAACCTCATTTCGTAATATTTGTGTTTTCTAAACTTCTTCCGCGACATATCCCCCAAAATATACATGAACACCGACTGTGAAAAGTGAAATTAAAGGGATAGTGCAGTTTTGGCTTTATAGGTGAGTGCGCTTCAAGAGATATTCCATTTGTGAGGTTACGTAATGACAACCTAATTGTTATATTTGGAAGAGCACGTGATTTTAAAAATACAACAAACTTTATTTGATCATAATATGTTCAGAAACAGCTGAAATATCAATATATATATCAGATTAGAATAAATGTGGGACTCACATTTATTCGATAATTTAGTAGGAAAAGTATTAATATAATGCCTTCATATTTTCAATTTTAAATAGTATATTGAAGCATTATTTTATCAAAACATTACATTCACAATTGTTTATAAGAATTGGTTGAAACAAATCTGTTTAAGAGGGCGCCCTCTTGTGTTTTAACGGCAGCTTTTTGAATGATAACAGCATCTTAACGTAGCCGTGTGTACGTTTTTCTACCTTTCGGGCGTGGTGGAGTTATAATTATTAGTTTGTAATGATATGGGAAAGTTATGGTTACTAAAATTCAGTTTGACCTAAGCTGTTCTATCCCTTTAAGAAAAGTGAAATGAAAGAATGATGTCTGTTATAAAAGATAAAGCATGTTATGATATTTTAACTCTCCATTAAAGGGGTAGTTCAGTTTTGGTTTAGAGGGCGCTGCACGAAATAACTTTTTTGTGAGGTAATGAAAAACTGAGTGTAAAATTTGAAAGAGCATACAATTTTAATGGCAGAATAAAGTTTATTTGATCAAAATCGGTTCAGAAACGGCTGAAATATCCATAAATATATTTGTATTCAAAATGTTTTTCACCGGCAATCACCGGGCGATATTTAGACTTTCTGGAAAAAATTCAAAAAAAGGTCGAAGACTACTTTGAAAAAAATCAGAATAGGTTTTTAAAAAGTCGTTGATGATATCTCTATTGAATCATTATTTTAACAAACATTAAATGCACAATGTTGTATGAAAAAAGGCTAAAACCAATGATTTTTTTAAATAGCGCCCTCTTGAGTTCAACGGCTCTTTTTTAATGATAACAGGGGTTTTACTTAGTCGTTTGTAATTGTGTATACTTTTCGAGCATGGTGAAGTTATAACTATTACTTTGTACCGTAATGGTGCAGGTTTTGGTTACTAAAGTTAAGTTTGACCAATACTCAACTATCCCTTTAATAGAACCACTATAAGTTTCATCCTAAATCTAAGATTGGGCACATTTCATCACATCAGTGGCGTAGCTAGTTTGATGGGGAAAAAACATTAAAAACATAAGGGAAATAGGAAATGAGTCCGACCATGATACGGCACTGCGTCAAATCCTCCTCGTCTGCTGCCATCATCGGCCATATTCATAAAACTGCTCTACACGCTGCAGCTTAGTTCCACCCTATCTTCTATGATAGGGCTATGTTTGAAACAAGATATTATTTTAGTTGCCAACTAGGGTAGACTTAGTAGGAATTCAATGCTCACCTATATATATATCCATAGTTAGTGACTATAGAACACTTTGTGTTGCTTCCTGCGCCCTAGGTTTCAATCAAAATATGATTTAGATTGAAACTCTTTGCTAGTATATCGTTTTATAAATATGGGCACATGTCTTCAAGAAGGCACTGATCCTCAATCCACATGTTCCCGTTTGTCTTGTGTATTTGCACCTTCCCATCTTCGTGGTTATACCCCCGTCACATATAGCTACGCTCTCGCGCCGACCTCGCGCCGCTCCTAATCCCCATTCATAAAATTGGAAGCGTGGGGAGGACGTGGGGAGAGCGTGTTGAGGTCGTGTGGAGAGCGGCGTTCATTGTTCGCTATTGTTTAGATCGTACACTTTTCTCGGCCGCTCTGGCGCCGCTCCCGCGGCGACCAAGTTAAATTAGCAAATTGGCAACGCAGTGGGCAATGAATGGGAAGATTATCTCACATGCGTCAATAGATATCCTTCCATGAATAGCTCGATGAACAAAAGAGCAGGACGTAGCTAGCTCGGCGTTCGCTTTGGACATGTTCAAAAACGAACTTGGGGCTTCGGCGCTCTACTCTTTGTTCAGGGGCTATTGTATGTCCATGCATGGGAGGATATCTTTTCACACAAGTGTCATAATCTTCTCATTCATTCCCAAGTTGAACAAAAGACATTCTTGCAGATCTATTCCAGCACTTCTGCTAGTGGACGCTATAGATTGCGAAGTTCGACACGTTTCAACTATAGGTAAAATGATATCACAATTTAAAATGGCATGTCCGGGCAAAAATAATGTACATTTGGGGGAAACTCAATTTCTGGCTAAAACGTGGCATGGCGGCATACAAATTATATGAGGCTCCAATAAATGGGGACATACGCACACCCTATGTATGCATTATGAACACATATTTCCCGCAAATATATGATTGTTTGTCCAAAATCTACCACAACTACTACCACTACCACTACTACCACTACTACCACTACTACCACCACTACCACCACTACCACCACTACCACTACTGCCACTACTACCACTACTACCACTACTACCACCACTACCACCACTACCACCACTACCACTACTGCCACTACTACCACTACTACCACCACTACCACCACTGTCACTACTACCACCACTACCACCACTACCACCACTGCCACCACTACCACTACTGCCACTACTGCCACCACTGCCACTACTGCCACTACTGCCACCACTGCCACCACTGCCACCACTGTCACCACTGTCACCACTGCCACCACTGCCACCACTGCCACCACTACCACTACCACTACCACTACCACTACCACTACTGCCACTACTGCCACTACTTCCACTACTGCCACCACTGTCACCACTGTCACCACTGTCACCACTGCCACCACTGCCACCACTGCCACCACTGCCACTACCACTACCACTACCACTACCACTACCACTACCACTACTACCACTACTACCACTACTACTACTACCAATGATAGTCAACAATAATAACCCTCCCCATTCCCTCCACCCAACCTCGTGAAACGCACTGAGTGTGTTCAACTACATTCGTACATGGTATTGGATCGCACAGAGCGTGTGCATGGAGATCGTGTTTCCCCTGCGCTTTGAAAAAAATGTGTTTTTTTTTATAAGTACGAGAACGCAGACAGAGCGTAGAGCAAATGACCTCGTCTCATTGTTATGAGCTATTGTTAAAGATACACCAAGCGTGCACAGTGAATAGCTCGGAAAGCGTGGCCAAAGCGTACGCAGAGCGTGTTCAGGTCGTGGCAAGAGCGGGAACGAGCTACCATTGTGTCACTAATCGCTCGATTTGTCGGCGTTTCCCCTGCGCTTTGAAAAAAATGTTGTTTTTTTGTATAAGTACGAGAACGCAGACAGAGCGTGGCTATAGTGTGACGGCACAGTAAGTCTAATTATGAGCTTCCAAGAATTGAGACATCTGACAATTATCTCGCAACTTTTGAACTTGGCTTTGCAAAACATGCAAAAGAAGGAAAGTATCTTTAATTGTATATATATATGATTTTCTTTTATTTATCAAGTGCATTTTATACAAAATAAAAAGAGGTAGTGAAATCCCAGGTCCAGACCCAAAATGTTTTTTTTTTTCTTTTCTTAATTGTTATCATCATGATCGTACCATGCTTTATGTTAAGGTGAAGTGGTGCTTCATTTAGAAACTAATCGCCTCTTCATTGTCTTCCCCGGATTTAACGGTCTTGAAGAGATCCGGCTGGTGATGAATTGAGGGTACGTGTTGATGTCAAATGGTAAGACTTCCTTGATATAAGCCCCTTGCACCCGAATTATTGTTATCAATATGGATAATATATACGTCCTAGACTGTTTCCTTATAGAAGGGGTTAATTGTGATTATAATTATTGCAATAATCGAAATCTTCTTAAATATTACAGGCCATAGATGTTGATCGCAGCAACGCTTTCATTTCCAGATTTTGATCTGCCAGGTAAGTACGTGGGTTACATATAGCTGCGGATCAGTATTTTCTGTAATAATTATTTTGATTAAATTGACTATTATCTAGACAGTTTTGGTGCAAATGCCCGATTAATGTTGATTGTCATCTCTATTAACTTTTCAGTGCATTCAATATGATTTAAATTTTAATTAACCAAACTTAGCTATAAATATTATAACAAGATCTAGACAAGAGTTGTTAAATCTTAAATTCAAGATTCAGGCTTACAAGTTTGTAGCTAGATTTCAGTCCTGCATTAATGTAAGCTAATATACATCAGAGTCAAACTGTAAACTTAAACGACTTTCGGCATGTCCTGACCGGCGGTGTTATTTTGATGTATTACAGAAATTAAATACGATTTTTGTTTCTTCTAAATAATGACACGCTTTGTCTTGTGGCATTGATTGTTAATGCAATTATTGATAATTTTAGATTAGTTAACCCAAGGCAATGTCATAAACGTGTGGACGATTTATCAAAATGTGGAACCTTTTGTTTTTGCGTGTCTTTTAGAAGCAGATATCATCCGAGCTCTAGAGGGATCTTTTGTAACCATCATGAAGTGCATTCTATTCCTCGGCTTACTTGCCTGCGTGGCCATTGTAACAGCAGGTAACAATTATATTATCTTTTACATTATCTGCCTTAAAGGGATCTAGTAACTTTAATTGACAAGTGCAAAAAGTGATGCGTGGTGAATAGAATGTATTTGTCGGTGTATTAACCGCCCCTTTTTCCTGGCGGGAGAACCACAAAAATGGGGGGAGCGGTCAATACACGGATATAAGAAAATTGTACACTCAAAATGCCTACTTGAGGAAAACAAGATTTTTGTCATTGGTTTAGCCTCCCAAAAGAGCCTACTGTATTACGTAGCATTTATCGATATATACATTTTCTCACAATAAAAGTAGTGGTTAGTGAAAAGAATCAAAATTGCATATTTAATGAGCAGTAACACACTGTTGCTCATGAATATTCATATATTACACTCTATTGGGGATTCCTTTTTTTGGAAGAGTCAATTTATATGTAGGGGTGTTCAAATGTTTGCAGGTAAACTATGTTGAATATTTAGCAGATTCCTGTTAAATATTTTGTAAAAGACAAGATAATTTCAAAGAATCTTTCAAAACAGAGATGACAAAATATACCTTGATATTTATTTCCTTCTTATAAGTTCTTTCATCGTAACCCTTACCCAAGGTTTTGTTGAATCCACCCCTTATTTTGGGAGATACCAAATCACGTAAGTTCCAGCTTGAGCTTTCACCAAGCATATTTTTGTCTCCACTCGAAGTTTTTCATCTCCAAAAAGACCCTTGAATTTATTATTTTCAAGGGTAGATTTAACCAAATCTGAACTTGTAAGAAGGAATAAACATATCAAGGTACAGATTTTTGATCTCTGATTTGATTCATGTTTTGTTTTGTCTTTGTTTGTCTTCCGTTTGTCTTCGTTTGTTCACTACAGTCCCATGCATAGTGTTCCGTGTTTTGTTTTCTGTTAAGCTCAAAAAATGTTATACATTTCGGATTGATCGGGTAAGGGGCTCATAATTTCCTTAATGTACTTCAGAGACTTCAGTAAATTGAAGTAGATTTCATAGACCAAAACTATCTGGAAAAGAAGGATGTTTTTCTTACTCTCGGCACATTTTGACCATCCAAAAATCAAGAATTATACTATCAAATTTTTTTTTTTTCATGGAAAACTCCTCAAAGTTAGGGATGCGGTTTATACACCGGAGCGGGTAATACACCGACAAATACGGTATATTGATGTGATCTGCATATTATGTCCAGAAAGTAGTGTGTGAAAATTTCAATTTAATGGGATGTTATTTGGCCAAGAAATGACCAATACTGCAAAGTGATATTCCCTTACTCATTGCACACGGCTTAAAAGATCCCGTAGATAATTTTACATCCGAACACTTCAATCGTAAATATCTTTTGAACAAAATGGAAATTTAAAAAAACGAAACCTGTCCCATGCTTTTATTGTTAATACAAATACAACAATTAAGGTATGAGGGAACTACTATATAGAATTCAAATTGGATTTTGAGGATCTGGATAATGTTACTAAGTCCCTTTAAGGTCTCAAAGTTGTTAAATGAACAAGTTTTTAAATAACCATCACAAGAAAAAATTGCAATTGTATGTGATTTTAAGCTTCTTATGTGAATGTTTTGATAACAAAAAAATGTCAAATTTTATGTAACATATATTTACTATTTACTAATTTATTATTATTATTTAATTTATCGATACGGTGACCATGGTGACATAGATGGTGATGGCGACGATAGTGGTGATGAGGATGACGGTAAGCTCATATCTTCTATTCATGTTCATGTTCAATCATGCTAATGGAATCAATTGGAAAACGCATTTAATTACTTTCATTAACGATGAACAAAATAGATGCACGATCAAGTAAAAATATTCAACACTTATAGGTAAAGATTTATTTCGATATCTTACAATTTAGTTGGAATGTTATTTTAGACAATATAAGTTTTCTTCTCGAATATATAAGTTTTTAAAATTAATATTTAAGACTTGTGGTTGTTGTTAGCAAACCCGACATATTTCGATCAGCTGTTTCTGAACCGATTTTGACGGGATTTTGATCAATAAAGTTGATTCTCTCATTAAAATTGTACGCTCTTTCGAATTTGACACTCAGTTTTTCATTTCCTCACAAAATTACATTACATGCGTGTATTGAAATTGTTGGTCTTGGGATACTCTCATCTCTCATGACTTGTACTTTGTTTTGTTATCTTGTAGGTGATTCCAGTAGTGGCGGATGTGGTTCCGGTGAGAGGTTCTCTCGGTGCGGGTCTCCCTGCCTGGAAGATACGTGTGATCGGCAGGGGCCTCCCCATTGGTTGTGCTCCCGCAGATGTTGGCAGGGTTGCTTCTGCGTCGAGGGGTTCGTGCGTCACGAGGGGGAGTGCATTCCCAGATCGCTCTGCTATGGTAAGGAGAAGGAATCTTTAGTCCAGTGCTGTATCCGAGTCCACCCAATCCGAGTCCGAGTCCGAGTCCAGACCATCCCAGTCCGAGTCTTTATACAAAAAAAATGTTTTATTTAATTTTACATTTATTCCTTTTCTTTACCAAAGGCATTTGTTTTATCACTCAATCAAGTGAATCAAGTAAACTGAATCAATAATCATACAGTCAAACATTGACCGGCCTCGAGCTGGACTCGGCGAGTCATCGAGTCCGCGACCTTCGAGTCCGAGTCCGAGGCTGAGGCCGGGGTCCCCGAGGCCGAGTCCGAGGCTGGCCTCCAACACTGATCTTTACCCGTGTAGGACAGTCACATAGGCATATTTTTGCCGACTGATGCTGATGGTCCTTTTCTCCACTGAATTATATCAACTTCTTTATACATTATTTCCACAACAAGTTCTTCCCAAAAAATTATATGATTCTGCCCGAAGATTATAATTTTGCCTACAATTTACAAATTGTTTAACATACTTGTCATGTTACTTAATTCTTTTCAATATGAGTATAGAAACCTTAATGATTATGGCAATAAGATGACTCTTTCAATGTTTAAGACAATCGGATATGTTAAACGATCTGAATTAATTTGAACCGTTCTTTTACTGCGGGCCATTTCCTCCTTTCCCCGCCACAGCCACGCCTTCAGGCACCCCGTTCATTCCACCACGCCCAAGTACCACAGGTATCCCGTTCTCTCCGCCGAGCCCAAGTACTACAGGCGACTTTCTGACCCCTACCATACCTGCGATGACCCCGGGATTCCTGACTACTGCTAGTAAGAAATAATCTAGATTGAAAGATAATCTTGACTACTGTTTCATTCTTAAATTATTATCTTGTGGCTTTCTTTGTTGTGTGATTGTGAACATTGGTTAACACGTCTTATTCGTATCTTATCATTATTATTATTATTATTATTATTATTATTATTATTATTATTATTATTATTATTATTATTATTATTATTATTATTATTATTATTATTCTTATTATCATTATTATTATTATTATTATTATTATTATCATTATTATCATTATCATAATTTGAATCATCATATACCGTATTATTGTTCTGAATATTCCCCAGACCTATGTGATCTAGTGAACTGTGTTGTCAACCCGTGTGACACCGCTTACTGTACAAGATATCCAGAGGCTGTTTGCAGGTATTTTTGTTTATTAATATAATTACTTATTTATTGATTAATGTATTGATTGATTTATTGATCGAATAATTGATTGATTGATATATTTATTTATTTATTTATTTATTTATTTATAGTATTACTTATTGATTGATTAATTTATTTTTATCGATTTATTGATTGATTGTTTGATTAATTGATTGATTCATTCATTCATTCATCTATTTATTGATAGCATGTTATCTGCTATTCCATATATATTTATTTAATCAAATTAGTTATAATTGATATCATGTTTTTCATATTGATTTATTCATTCATTTATGCCGGGTTTTTAAAAATATAAATGGATGTATTTACTTATCTGTAATAATTATTATTGTTTGTATATTCTTTTGCAAGAAGCGCCATTTAACGCAGTATCATTATTATCATTAGCATTGTTATTATTATTGTTATTGTTTTTATTATTATTATTATTATTATTATTATTATTATTATTATTATTATTATCATTATTTTTTATTATTATTATTATTATTATTATTATTATTATTATTATTATTATTATTATTATTATTATTATTATTATTATTATTATTATTATTATTATTATTATTACTATTATAATATAGTCGATTTCGTTAGAGGGGTGCATTTAATAAACTAGGTAAACGCATACAGGTCTTTAATTTGGAATACCACACTTTTCCTCTATAGCATTTATTAAATCCATTTCTGTTCCTCTTTCGGCGTCAAACGATATTTTTGAAAGGTGCAAATAATCATACAGTATAAGTGTTCTGTAACCTGGATGGGGAAATAACGAGTAGTAACTGATCAATCTCAGCATTTTGATGATATGAGACTGAAATTAAAGGGATAGTTGAGTTTTGGTAAAGAGAGTACAGTTTTGGTCTAACTGAATTTTAGTAACCAAAACCTGCACCATTTCATTACAAACTAATATAGGTTTTCCCAACCATTTTCAAACAATCGTCATTCAATTTCAATCATTGTTAACTTCAATTTCGTCCGGAAAGTCTTTTGCCGATCGTATGTAATGTTCGATTTCGTCATTCATCACACAAGTTCGTTCTTTCGCAACCAAGTTCGTCAATGACCCGATCGTTTTAGTCAAAGCTCATTCAATTTCGTCCGATCACTCCTGCCGGTGTACAACGTGATGATCAATTTCGTCATTAGGCATTTAATTTCGTTATTTTCCATTCAAATTCGTCAAACAATATTGAAAGCTGTATTTGATACTTTGTTTCATCATCTCTTCATTATTATCCTTTGTTTATTTAAACCCAGATTCTATCTTTGTTTTGTGTCCCGGAAATTCATACAATTTTAGTCTATCGTCTATTGAACAATTTTTGTATTTTATATCATTAATTTGATATGGTAATGTGTCTCCCAACACAGATCTATTGCATGGATCAATCAATCAGACTTTTGGTCAATTATCGTTTTGTGAATTGCAATATCGAAATGAATTGTTTGTGATCAGTTTATCGTTTTAGAAACAATTATTATTGAAGTAATTGCTTTTGAAATGAATTGTATGAGCTTCCATAGAAAAATACATATGAACCAGAGCAACCAGACTATACATGACGAATTTGAACGACTAAGTCTTGAATTCGGATGACCAATGACGAATTTGAACTTCACATTGTGCGTCTTATAACCAGTCGGGACGAATTCCATTGCAAAATGACGAATTAGAATGACCATTGATCAATTAGAATAGTAAATGACTAAATCGAATGTAGCAATTGCAGTTTCCTAACTTCTCGGGACGAAATTGAAGTAAGCATTGATTGAATTTGATTGACGATAGTTTGAAAATGGATGGGAAAACCTATAGTTATAACTCAGACCTCCTGTCCACCATGCTCGAAAGGAATGCACAATTACAAACAAATAACAAAGAATGTTATTATTCAAAAAGAGACGTTAAAACGCTAAAACTCATTAGTTTCAACCATTTTAAATAAAATATTGTGCATGTGATGTTTCGTTGAAAAGGTGATTAGATAGAGAGATAATCGACAATTGATTAAAAAAAACACTTTTGTACATTTTTGAAAAGAGGAAGCATTTAAAGGGATAGTTGAGTTTTGGTAGAGAGGGCGCTAGACTACTTATTTTTTGTGTGAGGTAATGAAAAACTGAGTGTAAAATTTGAAAGAGCATAATATTTAAATAATAAAATCATCTTTGTTTGATCAAAATCGGTTGAGAGACGGCTGAAATATCCATAAATATAACAATTTGTAATAAACCTGGGGCCCCAGGTTTATTAGAGAATTTTGAACCAGCCGTTAAAAATTCAAAAAAATGCTTCCTCTTTTCAAAAAGTTACAAAATAGGTATTTAAATAGTTGTTGGTTATTTCTCTATCTAATCACTATTTCAACAAAGCATCACATGCACAATATTTTATTCAAAATGGTTGAAACCGATGAGTGTTTAGAGAGCGCCCTCTTACGTTTTAACGGCTCTTTTTGAATGATAACATGATCTTTACTACGTCATTTGTAATTTTGTGTTCCTTTCTATTTATAACTATTAGTTTGTAATGTAATGATGCAGGTTTTGGTTACTAAAATTCAGTTTCACCAAAACTGTACTCTCCTTACCAGAACTCAACTATCCCTTTAAAAACAAATTTAACGGCGGGTTCAAAATTATCGAATAATTTTGTTATTACAAATGGTTAAGTTTATGGATATTTAAGCCATTTCCGAACCGATTTTGATCAAATAAAGTTTATTCTGTCATTAAAATTGTATGCTCTTTCAAATTTTCTCACCTAAAAATTATTTTGTAAAGCGCCCTCTTTACCAAAACATAACTATCCCTTTAACCTCATTATAATGATTGTATTCTATGACACAGACCCAACTACTGCGGAGGATGCAATGCTGAATTCTTCCTGGACGATGTCCTCCTGGATGTCGTGGACTGCGCATAACAACTTATCGAGTGACAACGGACCAAGATGTGCTTTGATTATTAAAGGGGTAGTTTAGTTTTGGTTTAGAGGGCGCTTCAATAAATAATTAATTTGCAAGGTAATGAAAAACTAAGTGTTATATTTGGAAGGGCATGTGATTTGCAATTTAAAGCAAACTTAATTAAATCAACATCGGTTTAAAAACAGCTGAACTGCTGAAATGTCAATAAATGCATCCAATTGGATTAACTGTGGGTCCCACATCGATAATTTATAAAATGGCTACAATGTTTTCCAAAAATATACCAAAGAGTTTTTTTTATCCTAAAACTGAACTACCCCTTTAATATGGTAAAGTTAATTTATTGACATTGTCGAATCTTATAAAGCATGTCTAGGGATTGATGATTTTCTTATCTTTCTTGTGTTATAGTTCGTCTGTTGATTAGTAATATAGGTTTTCCCATCCATTTTCACACTATCGTCAATCAAATTAAAACAATGCTAACTTCAATTTCGTCCCGAGAAGTTAGGAAACTGCAATTACTACATTCGATTTGGTCATTTACCATTCTTATTCATCAATGGTCGTTCAAATTTCAAATTCAAAATTGGCTCATTCTAATTCGTCAATTTGCAATGGAATTCGTCCCGCCTGGTTATACAACGCACAATGTTAAGTTCAAATTCGTCATTGGTCATTCGATTTCAAGACTAAGTCGTTCAAATTCGTCATGTATAATCTGGTTGCTCTGGTTCATATGTATGTTCCTATTGTAGCTCATACAATTCATTTCAAAATCAATGACTTCAATAATAATTGTTTCTAAAACGATAAACTGTACACAAAACAATTCATTTCGATATTGCAACTCACAACACGATAATTGACCAAACGTCTGATTGATTGATCCATGCAATAGATCTGTGTTGGGAGACACATTACCTGATATAAATATATAAAATGAATGATATACAAAATACAAAAACTGTTTAATAGACGAATGAGCTTTGACTTAAACGATCGGGTCATTGACGAAGTTGGTTGCGAAAGAACGAACTTGTGTGCTGAATGACGAAATCGAACATTACATAATTACGATCGGCGAAAGACTTTCCGGACGAAATTGAAGTTAACAATTAATGGTAAGAGAAGAATAAAATGGGGTTAGATTTTTAAAACTGCCCCTTTAGTATGACGATATCTATCATTCAGCTTATAAACCTCATACACGTTATACAGTAATTCGTTGTAAAAGCTGATGCAAATTTTCGCTTTTTTAACCAGGAAAGCAGTGGGGGTTTTTTTCAATGAAACTTTCACACATCATTTGGACATATCTTACAATGAATTGGTATAAGATTGAAGTTTCAAATGTAATTTTGGGCAATATCTGACACTTTACATGTGCACATTTAAGTCAGTAACAACTAAATAATTGCCGTATGTAGTTACTCTATGTATACGAATCTTCGGGCGCCTTCTGATTACAGGTATAGTACGTATATATAATTTATATACCTTTACACACACTGTTTTTTTTTCTAGTTGGGTCGTGAAAGTACATGCTCCTTGATATATCATTCTAAGAAAAATGACTTGATTTTCTACAAGTTAATTAATGCATAGATGGTGTTCGGCGTTATTACTTTCTTCTGGTAAACGGCAGGATTTATTTGTTTAAAAATATATATATATAATCAAAAGACCTTCTTCGCCGTCGGCAAGATCGATGTAATAATTTATCATTGTTCACTATGATTATGTCAACGCTCCTCCAACTTGTTTGATTAATACAACTTTGACAAATATTTCTTGGAAAATTGTACACAGGAACTTTCATATTGTTTTTAATTAATTAATCTTTAATTATTGCAAGGTGCACTTTATTACTGATGCTTTGCATATCCACTTTATAGTAGGCCTATACTAGTAGGGTAGTTAGAATCTCAAATCACAAATCACAAATACAGACGAAACATAATACTGTAACGATATAATAATTTTTAAATGATAGAATCCAACATAGGATAAGCTTGAAAGCAACATCCCACTCCTGACGACGGACAGTCAACCTGTTCGAAACGTCGAGCCCCTCCTACCACCAACCCTCTCCTTACAATAACTATACCGGCGCTGTAGTTCTTATCAGAACTACAAGCTCAGAAAGAATACCAACAGTCCTTTCCAGGACTACCAACAGTCCTTTCTAGGACTACCACAGTCCTTTTTAGGACTATCCTAGAAAGAATACCAACAGTCCTTCTCAGGACTAACCAATCCTCTCATTATACATGGTGCAACCGCAAACCACACGTATTAACATCCTACATGTTTAGTGAGAGCATGACCTTGATCGGACGGACAATTTAGGGATGGGGTTCTTTGCCGAACAAAATTTGTTCTCTCTTCACCAAATTATGAGCTGATTTTTTGTTCTCGAAAAAGGGCTGATTCTGTCCATAAATGTGTATACATTTTGCCCGAATATAAGAGTTTTGGCTTGAATGTAAGGCGCCATTTGGTATTTTCAAAACACTTGGGGAGGGGTGCAACTCCATACCACCCCCCCCCCCCCCCCTCCCCCACCACCTCGTACGCACGCTTCGCGTGAAATTAACTGCAGACTCAATCGCAATAACCGTTAAAAAAATTAAGTGCAAGGAACATTTTGTTGGTTTCTTTAACACTATTAGTGGTGGTAAACGATGCACCAAAGATCGTTATTGAAGAATTATCCACATGTAATAATAGCAATGAATACCAATCGGATTGGTTAATTCATCGGTTATATGATAGGGTTCACCTTTTCATCTATACAGTATTGTTAAAGAATGCAATATCTTGGCAGATTTATTCATCTTCGTACACATTTGCACGAAATTTGAACCACTATGAAACCATTTAAGCCTTAATTGTCGATTTAATAAATTTATCTTCAGCACAAAACGAGTCTTATTACGTATATTTCTTCTGTACATACATTGTAATTGCACATTTTCATCACAATCACTATACTCATTATTCATTAAACAACATTGTTGCAGACATGAACAGGGGTTACAGTAATGCCGGTCAGCATGGCCGAGGATGGTCGACAAGACGGATCATGTTAAGCCCTCTGCAGACAGAGCCGACTCGACCCGATTCGACTGGTTTTCATTCCGATCGGCTCAGTTTTCAGTGCCTCGCGACACACATTTTGCCAGTCGAGAGGCAGTCGGATGCCAGTTGGGGCTGATTCAACACGATAAATCTGCTCCGACCGACCGGGCCCAACTCTAGCCTGATTGAAACCGAGTCGGCTCTGTCTGCGCCGGGCTTTACATTTCTCTGACATTTCTGGAATTTTGAAATGCACAATACAACGATTGAATACAAAAATAGATGGAAATGTTGACGGTGCAGTAGTATGGCGAATACTTGACTTCAGGCCTCCGCACACAGAGCCGACTCGACCCGATCCGACTGGTTTTAAGTCAGGCTAGAGTCGGTTGCGCTCAGTCGTAGCCGATTCGACATGTTGAATCGGCCTCGAATGATCTCCGACTGGATCTTGACCGGCAAAACAGGAGTCCTGAGGCAACGTATACTGAGCTGAACCGACTGAAAACCAGTCGGATCGGGTCGAGTCGGCTCTGTGTGCGGAGGGCTTTACGGTTGCCTCAGGACTCCTGTTTTGCCGGTCAAGTGCCAGTCGGAGATCATTCGAGGCCGATTTAACATAATATTGAATCGGCTCCGACTGAGCGAAACCAACTCTAGCCTGAAAACCCGACGGATCGGATCGAGTTGGCTCTGTGTGCGGAGGGCTTAAGAGTGGGATATGTCATGTAGAACAGAGGGAGAAACCGGCCGATACACACTGCAATAATTCCTACACACGAACAGAACAGCACCTTTCACACTCCTATTGAGAGCATTCCAGACAGTCGCCTGTTAAAGGCGAGCACATTGCTACGGCAAACAAAAACATTAGACAGAAAGATTAAGAAATTATTGTATATGACCTTTCAAGCTCATTTGCCGAAAATCTGATTTTTTAGACTAAAATTCTAAAAATTTGAAAAGTATTTACTCAAATTCAATGAAATTTAGAGGAACTATTCCTTGTTTGTAGATGAACAGATTACTGATGGCTTTTAGAGGTAACCTCAGCTTACAACCCTCACTACCAGTTTGACACTAGTAACACGGTCGAGTGTCAATCACGTCAAACTCCAGGGGGTGTTTCACAAAGATCCTAAGTTGAACTTTACTCTAAGTTGGACTTAAAAATTATGGAAAGCAAATAGTTTCTTTGAAACATTTTTGTAAAAGTTCTTTAAAAAGGCATAAAATGTTGATTTAAATCACATATATTTTTGTTTATTATCAAGGGATTTCAAGTTCTTGATGTAACATTTATGTAAAGTCTAACATACTTGTATTTTTAATTTTGAATATATTTTATTCCAAGGCTACAAATGGCTTACCATACTTTTTAAATCCAACTTAGAGTTAAGTTCAACTTAGGATATTTGTGAAACCATAGGCGTACCCGGGGGGGGGGGGGGGGGGGGGGTTTGGGGTTCAAACCCTCCCCCCTTGACCAGAAAATGGCTGTTTTGGGAGGTTGAACCCCCCCCCCCCCCCCCCCCCCCCTTTCCAAATTTTACCTGGGATCTTGACCATCATTAACCTGGTCTCGGCCCCGAAAATTGCGAAGAATTCCGGTCTCGGGCTCGAAAATTGTTGGTCTCGGCTTTGAAAATTTTCTACGGACACAAACTTTTGGCATCCACAACACGTTATTTTTAGTACGAATGTCGTACGATTGTCGTATGATGTTATCACGACACCAGTACGACACAAAAGTCGTGGATCTATCGTGGCATAAAATAGGTACGACAGTCGTACAACATAGCAAAACAAGGCCACGAAATCCATCAAATTGTCATCGTGAACCTGTCTTGAACCCGTCGTGGGTCCATTGTGACGAGGGTTGTAGTGTACCTTTAAAGAAAATGTGCCCTCCGTAGGGGATAACAAGCTTGATTTGTGCCCAATCAAAACATGAGTCTAAAGGATCGTCAATATTGTGTGAGAGTGTACTACACCATGTGAAGCTATAAGCTGCAAATTACCACCTTGTTCGAGTCTTGTTTGAAGAAATGCCGTCGCAATTTAGCGCCAAATGAGATACAATCGCATTCGGGATTGCCGGGTGTGACCGCCACAGCGGGCAGCAAATTGTCCCCATTTGAAAAAGTTCATTCCAAACGCTCCATGGAGGTAAACCCTTCCATTCCTCATACATTTAATCGTTCAATGTACGTGTACTAACACAATATTCTATTTCAAAGCGTGGCAATGGATGGAGTCAACGAGTGTTTCGATTTTAGGCTTTCCAGCCCACCCAGGGCGCGACTATCATCATAAATATCACATTTATTTCGAGATTTGGGTCGTTCCGATCGGGCGAAAGGCACGTACATGACTTGGTAGAACAATTTGTTGGTGAATATTATAATAATGTGTGCTTGCTTGACACCCCATGTTCATTGGTTGGCGGAAATAATTTATGTTATGCCCAATTGCTCGAGCATAATTTGATTGGACAATTGGTAATGATGACGTCATTGCATTAAAGTCGAATGGAGAACAGGTGCATTGACCAAGCGAACTAAGACCCATAGTAAAGCTAATATCTGAAAAATGAACCATAATATCCAAATATTTATGTATATAGTTATGGAAGCATAGTAACTAAACGAATGTAAGTTTTCTTATCAGCTACATTCACGTTTCGTGTTGCTTGTGTAGTGCATGGATCAATCGTTTTATTATGTTATCTATTCTATAGATACATTCTCCTTAATATGGAGGAGGAGGGGGGGGGGGGCAGGGGTAAAGATCTTCAAATTAAGGGGGGGGCAAGATTGCCCCCAGGGGGCAAGATTGCTCCTCCTTCACTGGCACTCTGTGGTGAGACTTATTATTTCATCGAAAAGTTCAATGCAATAATAAGTTACAATGCGGTAAACGTACCCCATTTCAAGAGTCTATACCGTATATTCATAACGGACATAAAGTAATGTCAGTAGTAAATACTGCTCACTGTACCAACCTCGTAATTTGAAAACGTCATCAAAACATAAAATCGTCTATAACATTGTACGATGAACGTTCAACTGCATGCGTTTGTTTTATACATGTACAGTATGTATTTATGCAAACATCAGAACACATCAGACATCATGACTGAATATAATTGAAGAAGAAATACCCTGCTGACAATCAAAGGACAACAATAATACAAACGAAGAAATGCGAACGTACATCTGCTATACAGGGTGGCCCAGAAATAACGGAACGGGGCACTTGCCATAAGTATAAAGACTCATGATGCCCGCCATACTGCATCGAGGAACGATCAACCGTGCGCCATTGTGAGTGTGCGTTCAGCTGTGTATAGAGAAGAAGGGGAAACATGAAACGAGTTTTGGTGCTCCAAAATTTATCTTCCGTTATGTATGACTGGAGTGTTCAGATGTCTTTATATTATAGTTACTCTATGGTACTAACAATGGCGCACGCATTGAACGTTACTAGTTGCTATGACGGGCATCATGTGTCTTCATTATAGCAAGCACCCCGTTCCGTTATTTCTGGGCCACCCTATATTCTATAATTCTATATAAGACCTTTTCTAACTAGTTCCATATGTTCCTACGGAAGTCTACCTGAAAATAAATGTTTAAAAAACTGTAACAACAACAACAGAACCAGTCTGACTCAAATCAAATCATATCATTATGAACATCA
>JBAMJV010009518.1:0-27260 GCA_037951105.1 Echinarachnius parma
GTTTGAATATATAATATCGTATTCCAAGAATACAAATGGCTTTCCATAATAGTTTAGGTCCAACTTAGTGTTAAGTTCAACTTGGAATCTTTGTGAAACACCCCCAGGATTAATAGTAAGGGGGGAATGAGGTCGAAAGGTCTTCTTCTTTCGTATCCTACATCTACACTACTCTACACTACGCTACACTACTAGTCTAAAATATTAAATATGTGGCCATGACTTTGCACATCGCAGGGCTGTCTCATTCGCAACCACCATATCTTCTTGACTACACTGTTCCTCAAGGTTAGGACACTGAAG
The DNA here is from genome assembly GCA_037951105.1 of Echinarachnius parma. Lineage (NCBI taxonomy): Eukaryota > Metazoa > Echinodermata > Echinoidea > Clypeasteroida > Echinarachniidae > Echinarachnius > Echinarachnius parma. The sequence goes on from JBAMJV010009518.1 coordinate 304, forward strand.
GAGGTGTTGCATGGTTTGTGATGTGCCACAGTCGCAGTTAATGTTGTCATCATCTGTGTATCCCCACTTTTTCATGTTGACTTTGCATCGACCCATCCCTGTGCGAAGTCGGTTGAGGGACTTCCATGTCAGGTCGAAAGGTATTGCACACGGAAGGTAACCATGGTAACGTGAAGATGTTACTTCCTATGTGTTGTTGTTGCTGTTGTGTTTTTTTTTCTAACGTGGGGGAGGGCACGGTTCCACAAAGGGCAGTGTGAGTTATACAAATAGGGAGTTCAACTAATTCCTCGATGTAATTATATTGGGGGCGAGGACATGCATACACACACACAAGGGGTTTTTCATTGCCCCCCCCCCCCCCCCCCCCATTCTCCCCCTCCTTTATCTTCATCACATTTGAGGCGTTAGCACAAAATGGGTCACGAAAGGGTGTCCCTTTCCAATCTCTCTCTCATTATCCTAATGTCATTTATTCCCCGTCTTTAACCATCCTGGTATCTTGGTCATTATGTTGAGGGTATCTATCCAATGCCATTTACTCTAGGATGGATGGATGGGGTTATGTTTTGTTTATTGTGCACGAAATCCAAATAACATTAATGAGCTCTATATACAAAATCGACGCCTAGACGTTGATGGTGCAGGAGCGGAGGGCCAATGCATTTGCTACAAACAAAGGTGAGGAAATGACAAGCTTACCGTGACACACAAGTGTTATCTAGTACGTGGTATACTATTACTTTTCCAGGGTGCTGAAACTCAATAACTGAAAGTGGTTGCAGGGGTTACATAGTTAGGATTTCCACACCTCTCTCGGTCTGATACATACTGATACTCGGGTGACTTTTGTCGAGTATCGTCTACTGAAGCCTCCTTGACAATAAGATGCGACACTATCCTCAGCCTCAGGATAAACCCATACAATGCACACGGTGCCGTCTAACACTACATCATAGGCTACTCACTACTATCATTTATATAGCCGGTACTGGGTCGCCGGGTGTTGAAATGTGCACATGGCAGCACCATTTTCTCCGAACGAGGTGGAATCGTACACAACCGAGACACAACATGGATCGCTGACAAGTGTATTTGACAAAATAGTACATGAGCATAAAATTGATTTTCATTTTTTTTCTTCAAAATGTATCCCTAATCTGCTAATCAAATATATATTTATGATTGAATGAAAAGCACTACAGAACGCCTTTCGGTTGAATTCAAAATCAATGGGCAGTATTATGTGATACTACGTACACTCTGATATCGGATTCGTATATGCGTGGTGCCATCATTAATTGGGGTCTGTTTGACATAAGGCAATTACAGCCCTTTTACTGACTCCTTACGTATTTTGTATACTTTGTTTGTTAAACTTGTACTCCTTGATTTTATTTTGTTCTAATTACCTTGTCAATTTGTTATTTTATATAAAGTGTTCAATAAACTGAACTTGAACTTGATTCGTGTGTATATACGCCCTCCGGGCTTTTTACTTAGCCATTTGTAATGTTTTATTCCTTTTTAGCATGGTGGAGTTATTACTATTAGTTTGTAATGTAATGGTGCAGGTTTTGGTTACTACAATTCAGTTTGACCAAAACCACGACTCTCTTTACCAGAACTCAACTATCCCTTTAATGTACATCCCCACCCAGGACCATGCACCTTTACGCAATTTTACACTCCACTTGCGTAGCGCATCTCAATATTGAACGTCGATTTACACAGCCGGACTAATTGGAAAGCGTATAACCTTGAAGATAATGAAGAAAATAATTATGTAGGATCTCAACATGACTATAACTTAGATATCATATCTATAGATATTTTAATTACACTCTGTTCTAAGAGCGCACGTCAATGGCGAACATGATGATTCACATCACTTGTTATGGCGCCATTTCTCTGTTTCAAACTTTCAAAGGCGCCCACATGACTCCTCCAATAGGTCAGCCGGTCTCATGGACATGATGGACTTCACATGATAGATATTGAGGCCTACATTGAAACCTTATCAAGTCTGTCAGTGTAGCGAAGCACAGGGGGATGGAGTTCTTGAGGCGTGGGGTAACTGAAAGGAAAGCATGATCACTATATACCTCTGGAGTTGTGTACGTAGACTTGCAGAAGAAGTCCTGGGGGTGTTTCACAAAGATCCAAAGAACTCTAAGTTGGACTTAAAAATTATGGAAAGCTGCTAGTTTCTTTAATAAATCTGTTGTAAAAATTCTTTTTTATAGGCATAAATGTTAATTCAAATCATGAATATATTTTCTATTATCAAGGAGAGTTCATGTTTTGTATGTAAAATTTATGAAAAGTCTAAAATACTTGCATGTTTGCTTTTGAAAAAAATTTTATTCCAAGGCTACAAATGGCTTACCATAATGTTTAAGTCCAACTTAAAGTTAAGTTCAACTTAGTTTCTTTGTGAAACACCCCCCATAATTATACAATATACATGTAAAATCATTATTACGGAGTATGAAAAAGTAATAGAAAGGTAGCTATTATCAACAGATCATATTTACGTAGGAAATATCAACAGAATTGACGGAAGATTATTGGAAGCTGTTACAACATACCGGGTCATTTAAAAGTGGGAGGACAGTCTGTCGCTAACTAAACAGGTGAAAACAATAGCTTCTAAAACAATTCCAGGAAGACAACCTGCCGATGTGTAGCTGTATACAGTAAATTGATCAATGACCAGAATACATAAACATAAACCAAAAAAAAAAAAAAAATTTAATTAAAAAAACATTGCGACCGATCGTGGCGTTATTTTCAAGCTTTTCTTAATTTTGAACAAATCAAATTACTTATACAATAGCCCATCAATATTCATTCATATATTTGTGAAAACAGTGTCTCAGCATAAGAAAAGTGTTTTAGCAACTCAATAATTATGAGAAATAAGACAGTGAGTTGTCAAGTTCAAAACCTATGGCGAGTTGTTTGTCAATGATCATGACGATGTTAGTCACAATCGGCGGCATTTTCGAAAGGATCGCCCTTTTCTACATGATATTTGAATTGAACAACATTTCATTTTACAAAAAAGAAGAAGTTAAAAACAAAGAAGTATATAATTATTCAAAAAAATAAATAGGCATGTTTCTTGTTCCTTGTCCGATTTTGATCACCATAATTCCTCTCATTCTTCGTATTCTGTCAGACAGTAATTAAATCTGGCCTGGAATTCCCTCTTCCATTGTAGGTTTCCTTCGAGTATTTGAAATGTCTCGATGTAATACTTTCTGCAAACGGGATAAATGTATATAAACTGTACTAGAAGTCATAAGAAGACAAAGCTGATTATCGTATGTATGGGGGATGCCGTAGAAGTATAGGCCCGTAGGATGTCCGCGGTGAAGTGTTGCATAATGCAGCGCTTATTTTGACAAGTATTTGCTGTTTTTATTCTGAAAGTTGTTCAGATTGGAGTTTGTCCGATGATTGCCCGCATAAGAGCCGTTTTAAGTAGTATTTAAGACATTGATGCACAATACGACTAAAAGGGAACACATTGTCCTTCAAGATAAATAATCCCGACCCCCTATGGGCATGATAGCTAGCGTGGTCCGACAAAAATGTCTGATGTCCCATGTTCAGCTTCGCATGGATTATGCATGTTATTTAACTAAAATAATGCACATTGATAAGAAAAATCGGTGAAACAGTCTACGTTATTGTATACAATATGTATGCGTGCAACTGAACCAATGCTTACGAGAACCTATAATTGGTCCTGTATTGACTCTACGGCGATTGCACAATAGAGAATACCATGTTAAAAATACACCCCCCCCCCCCCCCCCCCCCCTCAGCACCTCTTTCAGTATGCATGTTGAGTCAGTGGACATAACAATAAAATGACATTTTTCTGAATTGGTTAACCAGTGTTGATCTATGTCTATCAAATTACAAATATTGTAAGAGTGTGTACTACATTATTACAATAATTATATTGTGCCATCAATTAGTATTATTAAGAATCAACCAGTATAAGGATGATTATCAATTAAGTTTAGTCACTATGGTTTTATTCATATTTTATGCGACAGACGTTCAACAGTGATTTGTGGCTTGGTTTTAAAAATGATTATTATCTAATGCATAAATAAAACATGAATTATAGGTAAATACCGTATACATATGAAAATATCGGATATACGATAGAGGGGGATTAATAATAATCATGCTCGAAAAAAAATTATCACCTGACTTAGTACAGTACATCAGCTGCCATGTAACATTTTTGGATGTTACATGGCACTGTTACATGGCAATTCAGATGATAAAACAGTTGTTAACTTTGCTGTCGGGAAAATCATGTAATGTTCCCCTCGGGATTTTAAATGCTATTTCGTGAAGAAAATAAGTCCCTCGACTACGTCTCGGGACTTATTACTCTTCCCTCAATAGCATTTAAAATCCCTCGGGAGTGGAACATTCCGTGCTTTTCCCTCCGTACATTGTATTATGAATACTAATTGATGGTGGGTTATCATTGTGGCCATGGATGGAAGAATGATTATTGTCGTAATAATACACATTGACAGTTATGATCATTAATAACGATATGTTACAAACGTACATGTAATTAACATTGTTATCTACAGTTAACCTTTCGACAATCGATGAATGTACGTACGCATTCAGTAGTCTCGGTTTAATAGTATGTTGCTTAAAGGGATTATCAGGACTTTGCATGGCTGCTAAAAATCTGAAAACACTGGGTGGTTTATTATACAGGTAAGATAATGGTATAGTTCATAATTATATTGACTGTATAAATTGCATCGCATATACGATTCATTACTAAATGAAACTGACAATTGCATACGTCATTTTCAATTAAATGATGCCAGTGAGTAATTCAATGCAACAGCATGCGTGTGAACAGGAGAGACAAATTTATAATTCATAAAACTACTCGTATTTCTATGTTTGATTGGAAATTTCACTCAGTCACATACTTTATATAATAGTATCTAGTTACTGCAAACATTTGAGACGATTTAGGAAGTCTGCAAATCTCTGCATGACTATTTTAAAAGGGATCTAGTAGCTCTGTTGACATGTGCGAAAACTGACGAGTGGGTTGACATAGTGCGTATTTCCGTGATATGATATGTCCACTGAGTGATGTGTGGACATTTCACGTTAAATGGATGTTATATTGCCAAGTCCTGTAATAAACGAAACTGCAAAGTGATACTTGCTGACTCTGTACACAGTTATGACTATCCAGTGGATAGTTACAAATCCGATCACTTCAATCGTAAATATCTTTCTAACGAAAGGGAAATTCGAAATACCGGAACCTGTTCCATGCTTATATTGGTAATACGAATGCAACAAGGTTTAAGAGAACCACTAGATTTCTAATGAACTTGTGTGGATTTGGACAATGTTACCCTTTAAAGGAATATAGTTACTTTGTTGACATGTGCGAACAATTACGAGGGGTTAACATAGTGTGTATTTCTTTGGTCTGCCATGAAATGTGTACCGAGTGATGTGTGAAAATTAGACGGTAAATGAATGCCATATGACCGAGGAATGAGCGAAAATCCATAGTGATTACGTGGTAACTCATTGAAATTGTACACAGTTTAAAGTCTTCCACTTCTAGGAGACTTTCAAATCCAAACACTACAATCGTAAATATTTGGATAACGAGAAGAAAATTCGGTAACCCAAAACCAGCTCAATGCTTCTATTGGTAAAAATACGAATACATATGAGGTGGCATGTGAGAACTGCTAGAGTACATTAGTCAATTTTGTGGATTTTGACAATGTTACTAGATCCCTTTAAATTGACCATGCGCGATTATTGACCGTGCTATATGTGCCGGCCGCGGATTTTTAAACCGTAGGATGGCAACTGGAGATTGATGAATTATTCATAAGCAGCGATGTAGGTCAAGGGCTACTCATGAATATTCATTACTTGGATTAGGGTTTGGATGAATCTGAGGATTATAATTACAACGAGACCTTTCTGACCATCGGCAAGTTGCGTGGCCTAATGGTCATGCTGTGGACTTCAGTTCAACACTTCTTGATAACATGGGTTCGAATCCTCTGTTCTTCTTTTCTTTTGTCATAATAAGTGTTGAGTAGCGGTTCATTTAGTAAATGTATCATGCACAGTTTTCACTAAGGTCTGACAGCTGTGCCCAACATCACTGCGCATGCTCATTGCTTACCTCCACTTGCCATCCTACGGTTTAAAAATTCGCGTGCCGGCCTTGCGTCTGTGAATAGGCATGGTATACATTTAATTGAACAGGTACTTGAACTTCAACGTTGAACATGTTACCTATCAATCATTATCAAAACGAGGATTTTGTTGCTGTTTGGATTGATTTTCCCCCAAACAATTAGTGCGTTCAGGAGAGTTGTTTATGTTGGCACAAACAAGAACCAACAATGGGTGCATAGGCGTACCCAGGGGGAGGGGGTTCAACCCCCCCCCCCCCCCTTTGACCAAAACATTAATGTTTTGGGGGGTTTGACCCCCCCCCCCCCCCTTTACCACTTGTAGCTGGTCTCGAGACAACATTTTAGCGGTCTCGACCATCATTACCGATGGTCTCGGTCTTGAAAATGTTGAAGGATCCCAGTCTCGGCCTCGAAAATTTGGAAGGAATCTGGTCTCGGCCTCGAAAATTCTGAAGAAGCCTGGTCTCGGCCTCGAAATTTAGAAAGTTCTCGATCTCGGCTTGAAGTTACTTTGGGCGAAGCCAGGACGGAGTTACAAAATGTCCGCTCGACGGTTATCACCGTCGATGGATTTAAAGGGATCTAGTAACATTGTCAAAGTCCAAAAAATGAACTTAGAACTCTAGTTCTTCTCACATACCGTGTTTCATTCATAATACCAATAACAACATATGGAACAGGTTTTTTATGTTTTCCAAATTTCTCTATCGTTATAAAGAAATGTTTGTTTGATGTGCTCAGATTTTAAATTATCTAGTGGAGAATACTAACCGTGTACACAGTTAGTGCGATGGGTTAGCAAAATAATGTCGCTTTGCATTTCCATTCATTGGTCAGTCATATAACATTCATTGTTTCATTTACGATGGAATTCCACACATCACTCAGTGGATACATCATACTTTCATTCAAATGCACATTTGAATCAACCCTTCGTCAGTTGATGCACATGCATGCCAACAAAGTTACAAGATCCCTTTAAAATTAAATGGCTATATATTTATATCACCGTGAATGGATTGAATATGTACATGTCTTGGTCAATGCCAAAGGAAAAGGACAGTAACCGAGCCACTCATCAAATTAATTCATATTTAACAATATTCGACTGTGTACGTGTGCGCAATGCCAAATGATTCAGCTACGTAATAACGGTACGGGATATATTTAATAGGTATACACTAGCCTGCATGACCAAGATAATCATGATAATGATCCATGGTTATGAAATTTGTTGGAAAATCTACAACTATAGAGTTCTTATGACATTTGGTTTGACGGAAGCAAATTGGGCATTAGAAAGCAAAGATGATTTAGTGAAAAGTGTGAAAACAAACATTATTTTTCTGTATTTGTCATTACAAAAACACATTAAAAACGTACGACGTGCGTTAAACATTAAACTGACGTGTATCTGACTGGACCAAACATACTTACTGTAATTCAATGTGTATTTTTGTGATATAAAGTCTCTCATTGACATGCATGGCACGTACATTAGTATCATGACTAGTATGGTCAGTATGCACAAGGCCGTATTATGTCCCTGTATACCGGAAAGATAACTGCGTGTCACAATGTGTTCACAGTGTGGTCATAGTGTGTCCACAGTAATATCCCGCTGCATCAACTCAGTGTATTCAAACTGTGCTTACCGTGTGTTTACAGTGTGTTCAAACTTAGTTAACAGTATGTTCTGCGTGTGGTCATATTGTGTTCGCAGTGTGTTCTCAGTGTGTTCGTGTGTTTTCAGCGCATGTATTCAGAGTGTTGAGAATGTGTTCTAAGTGTCACGTCACAGTGTACTCATAGTGTGTTTTTAGTGAGTTCATCGCGTTCATTGTGCGAACAGTATGTCCACAGTGTGCTGACAATGTGTTCTAACAGTGTTCGCAGTGCGTTCACACTTTGTTCACACTTAGTTAACAATTATGTTAACCGTAGGTTCACAGTGTGTCCACAGTGTGTTCACTGTACTCACACGGTGAACACAATATTATTTAAACCAACTATTATTCACAGTGTGAGCAGTCATCACACTGTGAACAAAATGCGAGCATACTGTGAAATAGTGTGCGTACATCATGTACCACATTGGGAACCAAGGACGTTCAGACTTCGTCAAACAGACTATGTTATTTCCGGAACGTTCGCGTTCTTGATTCTTGATTATGTTTTAAATCATACACATAATAATATCTCAATAACAAACAAAAAACAAGGCTGGTTTCAATTATAGATGAAAAGAACCAGGCACGAAAGAAAGAACCACTATACAGACGCAATTGAGTTTGGTCGATTCATACAAAGTTACCATGTAGTTCAGTTTAAAGGGATCAAGTAACATTGTCACAATAGTCACAATCCACAAATCTTACTTAGAACATAGTGGTTCCCTCATACCTATTGTTTCGTTTGTTTTCAAATGTCCCTTTCGTTATGAAGGTATTTACGATTGAAGTGCATGTTCGGATACGTAATTATCCACTGGAAAGTTATAACTGTAACTGTGTACACAGTCAGGGGTAATGAGTTGGCGAATATAATTTTGCATTTTTCCTCATCCATTTTAACATGAAATTGTCACACATTACATGCGCACCACTTTAAATTGGGAGAAAGTGGGGAATGGGGCGGCTATGATGAATCAATACAAACTTAATGTGGAACATTTCTGATGAACACTTAAGGATAATGATGTTCAATTTCCAGTAAGTGGCACCAAATCGACTTCTTTTAGTGGAGTTCATGGCGCTTTTTGTCATGGTTGGCGCTAAGTAAATAATTCGCCTTTTTGTCAAGTTAAGTGTTTACCATATTTCTAAATGTACTCGCTTTGGAATTTGACCTTGCATCGTGTATGTATATGTGGGTGATTCTAAAAGTAGCAGTTAGACCAACATGCAGTATGTCAATATATCGGTATATAGTTACCAGATAATTCTATTATTATATTATTGTACTATTTGCATGAATATCAGCTAGCACGTTGACAATTACATCATACTATTTCGCATAGTCTGCACGTATACATATACAGTATATTCACATGTAATGTTATTTATACAATATTGATACTTTGTATAGTGTAAATATGTTACGACTTCAATACCAGTATTTTGTATATTTGATTTTATGTATCAAATTGAATGCATTTACCGGACATAAAAGTTCATTTCAAATCATTTTTATTAGTTTAGTATACACACGTATTCATTATATCCATGTTTAAATGTGTAACTATTGAATTTACCAAGATTTACCAAGATTTGTAATACTGAAGTACATTTGACAGCATGCATCAGTTGAAACTTGGTCAGGTTTGATAGGCCGCGGACTAATTATGTGGGTTTTTTTTTTTTACATAATAATAAACAATCATATGTATATTGTTCGAATGTATAAGTAATATAATACAGTTGTCAGTAAAATTCCTAAGTATATCTGACATTAATCAACATTGACATTACATACGCTAATGCATGAATAGCTGTAGGACATTCTCACATTCACACAGTTTAGGCAGGTTGCAGCGAACAAAGTCTAGTATGTCAAGGGAGCAACTAGATTCTTCTAAACTCAGCTAGTCCAGTCTATAATGATCAAGCGATCTACATTGTAGTAAACACTGGTAACGGCCTAGCCACACTGCATCGTTTCTCCTTCCGTTTCCTATCCGTTTGACATCCACCAGGTACTAGCAGGAAACGAAATGATGCGGACCAAGTTCGGAATGGGCTAGTAGGAAACCTTCAATTCGGCTCCGTTTCGCGTGAAATGAATCGTCATGGAACTTCACATTTTGTCTCGATCTCACCGTTTAGCCACAATGTGGTCGGATAGGAAACTGAAGGGGTATTGGTGCAGTGGGACAGGGCCATAATGAAGTCCATGGTCTCCAACAGGGACATTACCGTGCTACCATCTACTGTATTTAACGGCTGACCCGGGTCATGTGGAGGACATACTCAAGTCTATTTTCAATTTCAATTTCAATTTATTCTTGCTTCCAAAAAAACATTACAAATGAATAATGATAATTTGCACAAAATAGTGATATACATAATTGGAAACAAGAGGGGTCCACTAAAAAGCAATGCTTGTACAATTGTGGAACCCTCAAATAATAGTTAGGTATATTGTACATTTAAATTAACACATTCTAGACTACAACAACATAAACAAATATAGAGAGGAAAAAGGGGGAAAAGGGGATGCCAACAGAGACCAACATGGGACAAGAGAGAACTTTACATGACATAAATAGGAGAAGACGCACACAATACAAACAATGAGACACTGCCAAAAGGAAGTGAGAGATCGGAGGTACAAATGTATGTAAAAGATAAGCTGCAAGTGGGGTTCAAGTGAAAATAAGGAAAAAGACTTGCGCATAATAGAATGGAACAATGCATGAGAAGGCACAATATATAATATCAGATTACATTTTGAGTCCGCGAGTAAAGAATGACCTTGTTTAAGGGCAGGGCACTCTACTATCACTGTAGGGTGAAGAAGGCCAGACAAACTACATGTAGTTTATGTGAGTGGGATCGACAATCAATGCATGATCACAGCAACACAGGTACAGACAGTATTGGGAGCTTTCACTAACCTTTTTCTCTACTGGCCCGTTCGGGCAAGTAAAAACATAAATGTTCAAATTGTACTTGCCCAACCAGACAATTAACTTGCCTGCTTACTTCTAGATGAGATTGTCATGTCACCTGTTGTTTGATGGATGCCCTTCCACAAAACTTACTCAGAATCATTTAATTGTTGTTGTTGATGGTGTATGTTAGTATGTTTGTTGTTGTAAATGCTATGGGCCCCGTCGCAGAAAGACTTACAATCGATTGTAAAGTTAGATCATGTGACTGGATGCGCAAATCTGACTGGTTCAAATGTGCATATTTCCCGACTTGCAATGAATTATAACTTTAGAACCGCCGATTGCAATCCTTTTTGTGAAGGGGCCATATGGTCTTAATCTAGCTAGTGAGAGTGTCAGACTGTGTTTTGATTAATCGTCTAAAGAAGGTTGCGAGCATGTAGTTCACTTACATGGGTCAGGTAAATTGGGGCATCGTTTAAAGGGATGTAGTAACTTTGGTGTCAGATGCAAAAAGTGGTGAATGGTTGAATAAATGTGCATGTTTGTGATCTGATATGTCCACTGAGTAATATGTGAAAAATCGACCTTAAATGGATTCTATACGGTCGAGTAATAATATTCTGAAACTCATTGTACTGAATTTGTATACAGTTTAATATCACGTTCCAATTGGTAATTAACAATCTGAACACTTAATATTTTGTAAATATTTTTTTTCAACAAAAGGTAATCTTGAAAAACCGAAACCCGTTCCATGATTCATATACGTCTGAATGCAACAAGGTATGAGCGAACCACTGCTAGATTTCTAAGTAAGTTTTGTGAATTAGGACAATGTAGTATCTAGATCCCTTTAAGTTTGGAGAGGGGATTCCTTAAAACATATGACCTGCAATCAAATGTTAACCTCCCCCAGGTCACCACTGTAAGCCTACATTTTGACATTCCTTCATTATGAGACACTTGATACATGGTCCCTCGATACTTCGCCGGTCGGTTCGCCCCCATGCCTTTAAAACAATCAAACTGTAACACAGTTCACTGAAATATAAAGTAGGTCACCGTTCCGATTTTGTTCTTCTGGAGGATTGATTATAGAGTGTCGACTTACGCTGAGCAGAACTCATGTTAGGATAGTAGTATTCGCCATAAGTCCATGGCCCCGTTGTAAAAAAAGATACAATCGAGTGTAAGTTACAATTGATTGTATGTCAGAAACCTTACGCGTTTCAACCAATCAGATTTGCGCATTTAGAACACATGATCTGACTTACAATTGATTGTAACTTACAATCGATTGTAAGTTTACGCAGTTTGAGCAGAACTCAAGTTAGAATAGTAGTATTCGCCATATTAAAATAACATTAACAGTAATCATTTCCTAAGCAAATTCGGTACCTGGTTATTTTAGTACCTTCTGAAATGTCTAAATTTAAATCGGTTTCCCTGCTTTCTAACACAGATGGTACCACCCAATGCTGTATCCACGGTTCAAAGAAATCGGTCACGTTTCAATATCTGGAATGTCATTTTTGTTGTATGTGTGGTTGGGGGTAGGCATATGGGACCATAACTCATACGTTGTTTTGTTTTTTTGCGCTAGAAACGTCCTAACCATAGTAAAGCTACCATGAGGGGATACACGTTTATAAACATTTTAGCACATCAATCATGCTAAATATGACTTGTGACAGATTATAAACAAATTCCTGATACATTTTACGTGTTTCCATTTAAACATGCAAGAGAGTATCGACATTGACCTAAACTTCAAACTTAACATGTGTCAGCGTGTTTTTTTTTTCACGTACCAATAATAATATCACAAGTTTTATTTCTTTTTGTTTTTATTTCTATTTTATTTATTAATTTTTGCTTAATTTTTTGTTTTGTTGTCTTTATTTGTATTATTGTGTTTTTTTTGTTGTATTATTATTACTTTTTTCGGGGAAGGTCGTTGTGAGTTTGAGGAGATGTGACTTAATTAAAAGTAGTTCGGAATCGTAAATCAAACGGCCTGTGTCATCTTGCGGACGCCTTGCGCACGGTGAGAAATTCATCGCGCACTGACTCAATATCATGTGCGCGCACACTAGACTAGGGCCGCCATCCACGGCCACATGCACACGCGTGCAGTATTTGAAGACCCGAAGATGGTATAGCTACACAGTTTTCGGTATTTTAATTCGCGTCTGAATTGCGTTTATGGCCGTAACATTAAAAACTATATACACATTTTATAAACTGATTAACTGACCATAATACAGTCCCGTGTACATGCATAATATTATAGCAAAATACAATCATATATTAAAGTTACCCTCATGATGGCGGCCCCGTACGTTTATGTGCTTTCTGTATTACTTTTTCTGTGGAATTATGTTTTGTTGTTGTACTATTTTGTATACTTCTTATATACTTCCATTGTGTATACTTTAAAATGGTATGTACATGTAAGCTACAATTAAGATAATGAGTGTATTGTTATACAAAACCTTATTATGCACAATAAAATAAATAAGTGTCGCTTTCCAATGTAACATTTTCATAGCACACGATGGTAGGCATTCTTTATAATGTTGCTGGTACTACTTCATGACCTTCATTATATATTGGCAGGTTTGAGACTCATTATTCTATGAATACATCATTCCCTTGTAATGTTTAAATCACGAGTTAGGCCTAACCCATGACACATAGTGTTAATAATTGTACGAAGTGAATTTACATTGCGTTAGTATACAAATGATGCACAGGCATGAGTGGATCGGTACGAATTGGATGCACGAGTTTAACTTTGGTATGGTTTAACCACGAGCGCAGCGAGTGGGTTTTAGACCATTTCCAAAGTTAAAAGAGTGCATACAATTCTTACCGATCCACGAAATATGCCTGTGCAGCATTTGTTTTATAAAATGGGCGCGAAAAAATGTGAAAATCAGACTTTTTCCCAGTAATGGCTAAATTGGCTAAATGTACCGACCCATGGCTTCAAAAGTACCGACCCATGGCTTCAAAAGTACCGACCCATGGCTTCAAAAGTACCGACCCATGGCTGCAAAAGTACCGACCCATGGCTCGGAAAAAATTTGATTTCACATTTTAATTTTTTTTTTTTTTTTTAATTATCAAATTTTGTTTATATAAATTTAAAATAAAAAATGATTTTTTTTTTTTTTTTTTTTTTTTTTTTTTTTTTTAATTTTTAATCCACAAAATACCCCTGTGCAGCATTAATTTTTATAAAATAAGCGGAAAAAAAAATGAAAATCAAACTAAAGTGAGTCATGTATCAGTAAAAAACTTTTACATGCTAATTGACCAATCAGAATGCAGGGATTCTTCTACCCATTACGTTATGAAACTGCACAAACCGCGTAATAAAGTTTTTATTGCGGTTGAGAAATGTAAACCGGGCCATAAAAGAATATAGTTATATTTTTATCTGCAGATGTTCATGTTTGATAGATAATGCACGTACAAGTCAGCGTATTATAGTGACTGCACAATACAACCTTCACCTCTATAATATGAAGAGCTTAGTTCCAAAAGGCACTAAATCCAAATTTATAAAAAAAAATATATAAACGATATCAAATTATCAACACACTAATACGCTTCATATCTACCGAGAAATCAACATTTTTGGACAAACTATACACAATAACAATGGAACGTTCCATGTTCGTATTCCCACTAGGCATGTGTACAAACTTGGAGAAAGAAACCTGTTTTTCTCCAAAAATTGAAAAAAGTGGATGCTGCGCCTTTTATGGGTCTTCATCTGGAGAATTTACCCGTGAAGATTTTTGGTTGCATGTATTACGTTTTACACGTGATTCCCATTGTTTGCAATTGGTTCCATTTTTTTTAAAAACTAACTGTTATGTCAACATGTCGGATATTTTTTGTAATGATTATTATTTGAATCAGTATATTTCGTGCAGTACCACTGAATTGTGCCAACGGCGTTTATTAGGAATGATTAATAGCATAAATATTTGTGCCAAAATCGACTGTTTGTTGTGCTTTGTTTACGTCATCACTGCTATGCACGCATGCAGTAGGTTCCCAAAGCAATATCGTGTTGTTTTTATGTATTGATATAATACAATATGAATAATGCGTTATAGTGCCAAGAGTACCGTATATTTGGTGATTAATAGTCATTAGAGAGTTTTATTTATTACGCATCATTTGCATCAAATTGTCTTTGGTATCATTGTGAATTTTGGTCATTATTGCTGTTCATTCGAAAGAGATTATGATGGATGCTATCGCCGACCAGTCTGCTCGCTCGAGAAATAATAGCACGATATCGTCTCCGGCGTGATTTTCGCTCGACGGGCAGTATAATTACGGTCCCTCTGGGAAAATTGATAATTATCCAAAATCCACTTGGCTAGATATTAAATCTGCAGCCAAATATGCACATTAAAGGGTCTTAGTAACATTGTTCAAATCCTCAAAATCAAATTCTAGTGGTTCCCTTATACCTTGTGGTACTCGTATTAACAATAAAAACATGGGACGGGTTTCGGTTTTTCGAATTTCCCTTTCGTTAAAAAGATATGTGCGATTGAAGTGTTCAGATGTTAACTTATCCACTGGATCGTCGTAACCGTGTACAAAGTCAGTGCAAAGAGTTAGCGAATATCACTGCATTTCTGCTCTTTACTCGGCCATATAACGTCCAAATAACTTGAAATGTTCACACAGCACCCAGTGGACATATTATGATATCATAACGATATAATGTACATTGTATCAACCATTTATCACGTGTTGCACATAGCAACAAAGTTATACATCCCATTAAAGGTGCACCTGTAAAGTGTCAGATATTGCCCAACATGACATTTGATACTTCAATCCTGTACCAAAATCATTGTAAAATATGTCCGAATGATGTGTGAAAGTTTCATTGAAAGAAAACGCTGCTTTCCTGGTAAAAAAAGCGAAAATATGCGTCAGCTTTTACAACGGACATTTAACGTTAACGCTTTTGAGCTGAATGATAGATATCGTCATTACTAAATGGGCATTTGAAAAAATCTAACCCTATTTTATTCTTTTCTTACCATAAGCTAAACAACACGGTAGAAGAGAAACGAGGAAGCTCCAAGTAATTTTCGTGGATTTAGACACTTTACAGGCATCCCTTTAACCCATTCAGGACTGGTCCCGAAACTATTCGGGCTGGGGTCTATCGAGAATACATGTTGTAGCAAAATCAATCAGTGAGAACGTCTTGAAACAGAAAATCTTAATGTCGAGTAAGAACGTTATTTATACTTCAAATTGAATAATATTGTTGGTATGAAAATGAAGAACAACAAAAACAGGTATTTCAATGTCCCGATGAAATCAATGTACAGTGTCCGATACAACGACTATCAAACTTGAATGAAATGGCTAAAATATAAACATACACTCTATAATATAATTATTATACATAAATAATGTACGTAAATTCGTATAAGCGTTGCTAAAACATGTAAAATAAGCAGCCTACTTGGATGATGTGTTAAACCACGTTGAGTGGTCACCAAAGGGACACATTCAAAGATGGCCATTGAAGACAGGTGATCCTTAAAACAAATTATATTAAACAGTGGTATAATTAAACCAATGTTTAAGATGACGTCATAATTATGACACAGTTTTGTTTAACCGTATAGTTTCATTAAAATCCTGTGATAATTCTAGCCAAGATCTTTTCAAATAGCAACACAAAAAACCTCTGTAACAGTCTCTATAATATCGATGCATACAAAATAATACAATTGTATTCAATGTATATAGCATTGGACGCCCTTGCCAATGCCTGTGTGTGATGTTGAAATCATAATGACCATTAAAGAAGTCATATTATATAACTGTAATGATGCCAATTCATATAATTCGTTATGTGTAAATGCGGAGCAGGTGGGAGGAAGAATAAGCATTATTCTAATTGAGGGCATTTCTGGACATCATTATTTCACTATTCATTGGAATTTATTGCAGTTTCGTTATAAGCATTATGACCTAGCGAGGGGGGACATGGAGTACGTCCCCCCCCCCCCCCCCCCCCCCCTCCCCTCAATAATTTGAAGACAAAAAACAATATGAAACATAATGGGATTTGTTTTTGGAAAAACAATGAAATACATAAAGTGTGCCCCCAATAATTTTGCGTGCCCCCCCCCCCCCCAAAAAAAATAAAAATCAGCTAGTCCGACCACGCTATGCCACTGATCACATATATGCCATAAACTTCGGAAGCAATCATGACTTATGATTACCCATAGGCATCTGAAACCTTAAAAAGCAGCTTTGTCACTTATTTTTAGAACGAACGATGTAACATCATTTTTCAAACCTCTGTGTAGTTAAATTTTAGGTGCGACGAAGAATATGTATTATTCTAATTGAGGGTATTTTTGGACATCGTTATTTAACTATTAATCGGAATATTGCAGTTTCTTTAAAATCATATAATTATGCATGAACGTGGGAAGCAATAATGATTTGTTACCCATAGCTAGGTATCTGAAATTTTGAAAGTCGTTAATTAATATTAATGGGAATATTCTCGTTAAAAGCATATAAGCGTGGAGGGCATAATGACTTGTGAATCTGAAATGTTGCAAGGCAGTTTAGTCACTTATTTTTAGTACAACACTGTAACCGCCTTTTTCATTTTGTGTAGATAATAGAGGATATTTAATTGTTGACAATAATTATTCCTTAATTTAATGATCAAAGGTTCTTCAGAAGGTGTAATAATGTATTGCTACGTTACAGTGATGGGGGGGGGGGGGGGGGGACACAACGTATTATGACAGAAGAACAAAGATCAAACAATTAATGTAGATCCTGTAACGTAGTACGAACACAAGAAATAATATTCTTGTCAGCCATGTTGTAATACGCTCATTTCACTAGAATGTTTTGATTACATCTTAAGTCAAAAGTTTAGGGAAACCTTTCAAACAATGCAAGTGAAATATTAAACACCAACACATAATATTCTTATAATGAAATATAATATTAAGTTGCAGTTGTCCATATTCCACCACAAGAACAAAAACATATAGATTTCGAGACAAATTCCACAATTTGACAGCTTATCACCATACTAAGTTACGTTTTCATGGGCCTGCAGAAGAAGAAAAGTCTATTGTCTAGGACGTATGTGTTGTATTGTCTCCAAATGTACGCGTGTATAGAATTGACGCACTCGCAAACGTTTGGCGCCTGCGAACAAAGGCCATGTTTATGTTCCGTAAGTTGGGTGATTAATTGCATTGTTTATTAATTTAACAACCTTTGTAAAGTCTTGAACATCTATCTAATATCAACCACGGTACCAACAAATAAAAGCCTGTTTTTTTTTCTTTGCGAGGGGGTTTCCTTTAATGTGCATCCCCGAGGCCCGAGGCACTGTGAAATATTATAACCTATTATGTGAATGCATCCCAACAGTTGACCAAAAATACTTCGAATTGACTTGTTTGGTAATCAAATGATACAAAATTAAAGTCGTACTATCATCGACACATGGAAAGCACGAGGAAAACAGAAGCATGAAAGCAACAAGTACATAGCGGGGTCACGACTGGTGTACAGAATGTGGTATATTGGTGCTTTCTCATACAATCACTATTGAATGGAACGTGTCACGGTTTATATTTCTGTTTTTAATGATTATTAAGGTTCAGATTGTGGTGATTTAAATAGTTTATTATACTTTTTCACAACATTTTATAGTTAGGCTATTATATGCATGCTGCTATTTAGCTTTAAATGCTAACCTCCTTTATTGTTCTTCCCCGAGACTCTGGGTCATTACGTGATGTGTAAACGCATGTTAATGGAGAAGAATCAACCACATCAAATGCATGTATGTCAGTGGAGATACTGAATTACACGTTGTTTACATGTTGAAAGGGCGGATACAAAAATATCTGCAAATATCGTCAGATTCGGAATCATCTTACTTTGTTGGCCCGGTCCACGTCCCAAGTGTGTCTCGAGTTAAAAGGGATCACTCTCAACAAAGGTTCGTTTAGCCTCACTGCAAGACACGGAGAAATTGGTCTATTTCTATAATCAATTATACAGTAACTAATCTGTCGTAGAGTTCTATCCACGCATGCAGGGAGACTGGTTCCCCTCCCCACAATTCTGGTGGCAGCGTGGGATTCGAGCTAAGATGATCACTCTCAACAAAGCCCCGTTTAGCCTTAACAGCAAGACACGGAGAAATTGGTCTATTTCTATACATCATTATACAGTAATCAGTCGTAGAGTTCTACCCACGCATGCAGGGAGTTAGTTCCCCTCCCGGCCTCCCCACAATTATGATGGCAGCGGTGGGATTCGAACCCACGACATAGAAATGATACCGACTGAATATCAGTGGGTTTTGCATGCTAACAATCTGAACAATTTGCAGTTCATACGTCTTGTACTTGTAATCTCACCGCATAATCTTCATTACTCAATAAATAATTACAATTTTCATCAGTCAGTTTGACTGAAGTGCTGCCAACATGTAATTCAATTTAATTTATACCGAGGTATCACTCCGCATGAATACCAGTAAAACAGTGACCAATGTATCATGTTTTTTTTTCAGAACAGTGAATAAAAAGAGCACAATAATAACATACAAATGTAAATTGTACCCCTCCCCCCCCCCCCCCTACCTTATCCACAAACATGCCCACACCACAGTGTTTTATGCAGCACCAATCAATATAAATTAATCACAACAACTATTAGCAAAACCTTTCTGGCATATTAACGGACCCATCAATTTAAAAGTAGGTCGAATTCGTAAATCAGACAGGCGCTAGCTGCCATCTTGCGGACGCACTACGCACGGTGCGTAATATACCAAAGACTATATATAGACGAATCCGGTTTCAAGTCTATAAGGCCATAACTGGGGGGCTTCCAAGAGTACAACCAAAGATAATTTGAACAGGTTTTAACCGTTATGCAACATGTCAGGTGTATGATTGTATCCTAAACAATCAGTGACATTTGTTCAGCATGCTAGACATGCTTGAAGTTGAAGCCCCCAGTTATGACAGACGTAGACTTGAAACCGGATTGGTCTTACTCTAATAAGCGTATTTTGGTAATACCAGTCTTTGGTATTAATACACACTGTCTCAGGTTTATGCAGTGCGGACAAACTAGTCTAAAATGTAGTTTGAAATGGCGCACCGCGTTGTAGGATCCACACGCATGCCTATCTTTAACCCTAATAAGGCCGGGAGGGGGCCATAATGCCCCCCCCCCCCCCCCCCCCACCCCCCTCCGCAATTGTTGTTATTGCTCCAAAACGCTGTAAGATGACGCGCCGCTGCTTGGTGACTTTTTTTCTTTCGGGTCTTGCGCACATTTTAAAATAAAAATTTCGAAAATCGGACCTACCGTTATAAAGTCACGTGACCTTTTGTCAATGCATGTCAGCCCGAAATCGCTCAATTTCGTGATTTGTGTAAAAAACATACGGAAATATCAATTTTCGTAAAATGAGGTATATCATTGGTTATTTGGTGTTGTTTTCATTTTATATGTTGGTTTGGGGGTTCAAAATAGTTAAATTATAGTTAGAAATAAAATAAACAACAAAAACAATAAAATACATAAGTTTAAAAAAACAAAGAAATACATAAGAAATTATCAAAACAATAGAAAACATAAGGAAGAACCTGGCTCTTCCACATTTTTTTGTCGTATTATTATTCCAAATGCTCTGAAGAATATATGTAGTGAAAACCAGAGTTTAATTATTAAGAATATATGATTTATGGGTAAAAATATGAATTTCATGACTTATTTGCATAAATTACCATAAATATGCAAATTAATGAGTTTTTCAAAAAGATAAAAAATTACCATTGTATTCCATACACTTCACTTATCATGCGTGCAAATTTTCACGGCGATCGGCCGCTCCGCGGCGGAGATCTTAGGGGGGGGGGGCATAATGCCCCCCCCCCCCCCCCCCCCCCCCCCCCCCCCCCCACGGCCTGCTGAAGACCTCAAATAGCCCGGCCTTTTAGGGTTAAAGACTAGCTTTCTCATGCTGCCAGCAGATCATACTGTAATTATAGAGTTACATTTAGTTTCCGTTTCCGCTGTTTCCAAGGTCGGTGACCTGTCTCCCCAAGTGATGTTTCATATTGCACAAAACTGTTATTAAAGCGATCCATTAACTTAAAGGGATCAAGTAACGTTGTTGGCAAGTGCAAAACAGTGATGCGTGGTTAATAAAATGTGTCTTGGAGTGATCCGATATGTCCACAGAGTAATGTGTGAAGATTTCACGTTAATTGGATGTTTTCTGGGGCTGAGATATGAGCAAAAATGCAAAGTCATATTCACTAACTCATTGTACTTACTTTGTACACGGCATGAAATTATCCCGAGGAAAATTTCATATCTGAACACTTCAATCGTAAATATCTTTTGAACGAAATGGACATTTTAAAAACCGAAACCTATCCCGTGCTTTTATTGTTAATATGAATATAATAAGGTATGAGAGAAGCACTAGAGTTCCAAGTACGTTTTGAGGAGTTGGACAATGTTACTAAGTCCCTTTAAAGTGATCCACTGACTTATTACGATTTATATTTAAAAAATGATATTTCAGACTTAAACCATAATAGTAATATCGTAGTAAGTTTCTTCTGAATGAAACGCTATATTTTCATACAAAATAATGTTTACCAAGTGAAAAAGGTGTAAATTCATGTCAGCTTTTTTTGTATCCCCGATCGATCGCGCCAATTATCTTAATTTGGATATTATAACAGATCGGAGTATTCAAAATCGGATACGTTTGACTACAATCGAAAAGCGTTCCGGAACTCTTTTCAAATCAATCTTAAATATCTCCATAGTTAGGGAGACATTCGACAAATGAAAACCAATTCAATCATTCCGTTACTATAAGCCAAACAATAAGGTACAAGATATTTGAGAAGTAAACCATAATACTAATATCATTGAAATTTTCTTCTGAATGATACGTAGGATCTTATTTAATTTAATTTAACCTACAACACAACAATTTTGAAGATCCTGAATGTTTATTCCTTACCTATTTAAATTTAATTATTCAATTTCTATATAAACCAAACAATAAGGTACAAGAGACGTGTGAGAGCTCCGTGTCATTGCGGTTTTAATTTGACTGAGTTAATGGTCACTTTAATTACTCAAAAGTGAAACAAATCTATATCGTCCGATTCGTGCCAGCGAATCCCTACATTAACCTTTTAATCGTTCATGGCATCTGGGGGTATGTAAGGGACTAATTCAAATAGAAATGTAAACAAGTCAATGAGAACAGTTTGAAAATGGACGGGAAAACCTCCATACCTATTAATTTGTTTTAAATAAAGGGATGAATCTAATTGCTTTCTGGTCACATTTATATCTAACCATATTTCAACTCTTATAGCCCCCAAATATCTGCACTAAAACAAGACCAAATAATCATCGTGTTATATAGTTTGCCCAAAATGCCTTTCCCACGAACACACATCATGAAAATAAGGGGAGGCATGCATAATGCTCCCGGCTTCCCAGCTAGCCACTTGACGTCGGGCCGATGTCGGAATTTGGTTGCCGGATGTCGGCATATCGCCGTTGGCTCGAGGTTAAAATGTCTGCCAGCCCAACATCGTCACGACGTCATTTTTGTGATATATTGGCATAACGTCATTTTCCGAAAATGGCCCAACATCATCTCATGACATGATGTTGGGCCATTGTCGGAAAATGACGTTATGCCAATATATCACAAAAATGACGTCGTGACGATGTTGGGCTGGCGGACATTTTAACCTCGAGCCAACGGCGATATGCCGACATCCGGCAACCAAATTCCGACATCGGCCGACGTCAGGTGGCTAGCTGGGTTGTTTAGGGTTAATGCATCATACCAAATTAATGATTATACACAATATTGTTTGCAGCCAAAACGGTCGTTAAATAATACATAATTAACGAAGGTATTATACTTTATACGGGGGTGACCATAATGTGTAACTTGAAACATATCAAACGTTGTAAGGGCTCACGCTCATCTGTCCATACTTAGCTAATAGAAAACATATAATGAATTCATTATCACAATTATATGTATAATATAATGCATGATTTGCAGCCAAAACGGTCGTTAAATAATACATGATTTACGCAGTTATTATAATTAATTCGGGTATCGTCATAATATTGTGTAACTTGAAACATATCAAACGTTGAAAGGGCACACGCTCATCTGTCCATTATTAGCTAATAGAAAAAATATAATTAATTCATTATCACAATTATATGTATAATATAATGCATGATTTGCAGCCAAAACGGTCGTTAAATAATACATGATTTACGCAGTTATTATAATTAATTCGGGTATCATCATAATATTGTGTAACTTGAAACATATCAAACGTTGAAAGGACACACGCTCATCTGTCCATTATTAGCTAATAGAAAAAATATAATTAATTCATTATTACAATTATGTGTATAATATAATGTATGATACATTATTAGGCGTGTGCAGTTGTACTTTGTAGTACGTTTTGTGCCACTGGCGACACGAATACGGTATGCTGTGGAATATCAAAATAATGATCTTTTCTCCATGTTTTTCAACCACATGATTTCATATTGTGGATGCGTATAAGTCAGGTCCTTCAATGAAAAGAACGAGTGTATAGTTGTGATTTCTATTTTATTGTGAGTGTCTATTGGTACATTACACACGCCGGTGCTTTTTCTAGTGTTTAGGAATAATGCCACGCTATTTCATGAGCAGTAAACAATAGCGAGACCATCAAAAAGTAAAAGTATTAATTGGAAAGAAAATATGTAGTGAATCAAAAGCATCTCCAAGAATATCAGATTCTAAAACTGTCTTTGGAATGACAGCAACATTTACACATAAGCACGATGGCTATGCTGCTAAGTGCTAAAGCCATATTATTAAACGCCATTGTACGTTTTATGTATCTGAATGGCAAATATAGAAAGGGACTTACACTGAATTCAAAATAAAATATTAATCATTATAATGAATGTCATCCACATGCAAGTACCAACATTTTCAAATTTCATTTTCAAAAACCTAAATTGGCCTTAAACATTCAAAATGTCCATGAATATTATTTGTATAGTAATTATGTATAGGTATGTAACAAATAACCACAGCTGTGAAAAGTACGTTCATGGAATTCAGAATAATATAGGTATTTTGAATATTACATGGCATTGTGGATATAACATTACAATGATTATGTATCATTATATAATGGTAGGTCATCGTACTAAAGTGAAGTACTTTAGTACCGTTATCTATTCCGCAATACCAGCAGATATTGCTCAATGACAAAATGTATGTTAAGCATAACTTTTGTTTTGTGGGTAAGATGTTTTATCA
This sequence comes from Echinarachnius parma, assembly GCA_037951105.1. Classification (NCBI taxonomy): domain Eukaryota; kingdom Metazoa; phylum Echinodermata; class Echinoidea; order Clypeasteroida; family Echinarachniidae; genus Echinarachnius; species Echinarachnius parma. The sequence goes on from JBAMJV010009518.1 coordinate 24,620, forward strand.
TTCTCTTCGTAACCGAATCATGTTGCCGAATTTAAATGATAAGGAAAATGTTCTAGGTCATCAAATATCAGTTTGATCGTTAATCGAGCCGCGGTTTATAACAAAGATAATTAGGAAGGATGGTAAGATAATGCAAATACTATAATAGAGAACTATGCATTCAAAACGCTATTAAAAGTGACGATTTAACTTGTGTATTGTTGTTTGGCTTAAAAATGTTACTAGAGCATGAAATGGGTTTTGACTGGTTTTTAACACTGTTTTTTTTAAATGAAACTATCACACATCATTCATAAAAACCTTACAATGATATTGTTACGATTGAAGTCTCAAATAGCCCTCTTGGAAAAGTATTAAGAAGCTAATGGATCACGTTAACAAAATAAAGTTCGTCTATGAAACATTAATTAAAGGGAATGCATAAATATATGAATCAGGCCAAACAGTAGTTTCTCGAGCTCGTACATAATTAACGATGGTGGAATTAAAATGGACAGCATAACACCATCTTTGTATTGTAGAAATACGGTACCACCTGTCACCATACCTTGTTGAGATACGATCGAGCCCAAGTGCCCGAAAGTCCTTAATTCAAAACTGCTGCGAATGAGACTCAATATAGAGGATATGCTGTGCAGAATAATATTGTATCGAATTGATTAATTAAATACACTGGCTGAACTTCAGCTGACGGGAGAGCACAATAGCACAGCCCCCCCCCCCCCCCCCCCCCCCCCCACCCCCCCCCCCCACCCCCACTCCCTTCTCCTCCCCAACAAGCATATACAGCACCGCGCCACCGACCCATATGAATTACCCCACCAATCGAGGGTAATTACAATAATTAGAACAATAATGTCGGTTGGGTACAGCCATACACTTTTTATGTAGAAATTCGATACTATGTTTGCCCCCTCCCCCCCCCCCCCACCCCCCTCTCCACCCCCACCCCACTCACCTCCTCTAGATCTTAGCTAATACTTGTTTTTCTATGCCACTTAATATCGTTTAAAACTTCAAATAAAATGCCTTGCTTTCACATTTGCATCAGCAGTACATGTATAAGTTGTATATAGGAACTGTTTACCAGGAAACTGGGATCACATGTGGAGGCAGTAAAACCCGAGTGAAGTAGTTAGTACTGCACTGAACAGTATTTGGTATCGATCGAAGTGAATAATACCAATATAATACTGGGTGGTTCCAGAATGGTTGTTAATATTAAATGCTTCCATTGATTTGTTTCGTCATGAAAATTGAGTTCCATCGTGCAATATGCAAGCGGAGATACTCACGCATCTCGGCATTGCCTTCATTATGATAATACATGCTTTCAATAAAAGCTTCAATAATTATAACAATCTATAAAATACATGTATTATTTAATTTAAATATCACAATGTTGACATTATATCAATATTATTATGAAAGGACCGGTGGTGACTAATATTGGTAGACGTGTTGTATGTCAAAGTAGAATCATTAATGATGTACAATGTACATGTATCATGTCTGCCTAAATTAAATGACCATTATTTAATAACTATTCATCATGGTTAATTTTATTACGACATTCAGTGACATCGACTGTTATCGAACACTGCGATTCAATACTTGTTTAATGTACGATTTCTTTTAATTCGATGCGACATAATTTGAACTGAACTGAAAATGTGAAGTGACATGTAATTGACAGTTTGATTGTAGAGTATTTGTTTCAAATCGTCTCGAATGTTTGCTTCTTCTTTCTCTTTTACATTAGACAATATTGCTAATTGATATAAATATATACATAATTAATTATTAAACAAAATTGAGCAATGATCACCGCAATTAGGTTGCCTCAGTGCTACTTATAATTTTAAAAAATAATTTTAAAATGTGGTCATTATGGTTAATATTCCACTTTATATAGAATAATGAGAATGTTGTAACCCTAATACAAACATGGAACATCAAATATTCAATAGTTCATACAAATGTCATCATCGTCATAATTTATATTATCATCATCATCATTAGTATCATCTGTATCATCACCATTATCATTATAATCATCATCATCATTAAGCATCATTAACATCATTATCATCATCATTATCATAATTATCGTCATCATTATCATCATCACATTCATTATAATCATCATCATAATTATCGTCGTCATTATCATCATCACTATCATTATTATCATCTTAATCATTGGTTTATCGTTCAACGGATGCTTATTGGATGTTGAACTATGATATATCTCATGTCTTGTCAGTAATGTGGCCGTTCTGTGGCAAGCATGGCCATGATGGTGGGCGGTTTACCCATGCCCACAAGCACAGAGTAATGCAGATTACGATTATAATAAAAGGTGAACAACATATAAACCAAGTACGAACCGAATAGCATAAGGATAAACAAAATATACGTACGTGTCGGTGTGTATTATGTCCCAGCCTTCACGTAAGAGCCACGTATGGCATTTGGGTTTCTTTGTTTGTTTGTTGTTGTTGTTGTTTGTTGTTTTGTGTTTTTGTTTGGGGGATGTGGGATGAGGGGGTACAATTAACATAAACTTTGTAACATGTGTATTGTGCTCTTTTATTCACTGACATTCTAAACATCATGATGATACATTGGTCACTGTTTT